>VZUI01046493.1:0-81786 GCA_013401135.1 Cettia cetti
GCCCCCCGCGGTCCGGGCCCGCACGGCCCGGCACGGCACCGCACGGCCCGGCCTCCGGGGCCTCTGCCCTGGAACGCCGCGCTCCGTGGCACCGCCGCCGCGCTGCAGCACTGGGCGCGGGAGCGCGGCCGGTGGAGCTCAGTTAATCAGCTCAGCCCATCGTACCACCATCCCCACAAGTGCCCTGAGAAATGTGTTCCTTGTCCCGTAACACTTGTAGCGTGGGTAATGAACACAGAAGCTCAGGTCTTCAGAGGGAATCAAGTATCAGCTCTGATTAAACCTCAGAGGGAGTTAAACGAAGTGTGATACCCCTGAGGACTTGAGATGGTCTTCAGAGAGCCATTAGGACCCATCCCCGAGGGCAGCACGACCCAAACTGAACCAGAGAGAAGGGAAGACAGTGTAACACACAGTGGAAATTAAAATGCATTTCAGGGTCTTTGTGATGGTTCCCGAGATTTCTGCTAACGATGTGAATCAATTCACCCTGCCATCGCAGAAGCTGATTAGTCCTAATAGAGAAAAGTGTTCTACTTGTCTGTAAAACCCTTTATTCTTTGCAAGTAAGGTTGAATGGAGGCTTTGGAGGTCCAGAAGTTGACAGAGAGCCCTTTCGCTCTTAGTTGGGAAGAGCATTGCAGAATGTATACCTTTGAACTGAACAAAGCCTTTCCATCTGAAGAAAATTCACAGCAGTTGGGCCTGAGTGAATGTAGACAGGTTTCTGAGTTTGTGCAGAACTTATATGAATTTGAGAAAAAACGGTACTTAAAGAGAAGACCCAGGGAGAACTGCAATGTGTTTCCTCAGTGCATTTGATGAAAAATCAATCTGTCTTTATCTTCAGGTGGCCTGCTAAATTTTTTTTTTCTTTCAAATCGTGAGTCATTGATGATATTTTGAGTCTGACAATAGTTGATTGGAACAAAAGGCATTTTCTTTTTTTTTTTTTTTCTTTTCTTTCCTAATTGCCCAGAAGAAAAGTGATACCGTGGTGTCAGGAGTTGGCCATGTGCCGGGGAGGAGCGAGGGGCGTTGCGGCGGCCCCGGCCCCCGGCGTCCGTGGTGCTGAAAGGCAGCGGGGCAGGGCAGGCGCCGTCGGGGAGCGCTGCCGCAGCTGACACCGCGGCGGGGCTGGTGGATAGCCATCGTTAGCTTTTGATTGAAGCGGATAGAAGCCTCCTGAAGGGTTCCTGAGTGTTTTAAAGGAAATAACCTGTGATTGTGGTTCTACTAGTTTCTTTTTTTTTTTTCTTGTAGGTTTTGATGCATTAATTAATGCAGATTTTCCAGGGACACAAGTGTGATGCACTGTAATGTCATGTATGTGGATATCACTCGCAATGCACTGAATTTTGAAAGTGTCACGATGCTTCCATAATCCTGTTTAGAGAGTAGAAAGAAATAGTCATGTCCTGGTAATGATTTAACCTGGGGTAATAAAGCCAAACATGAATGAGAAGAGGCATGGGAGACATGCACAGGAGGAACAGCAGATGAGCATCCCGTGGCCTGCCAGGAAAGGAAGCTGGTTCTATTTGTAGATTAATCCAGGATCATTGTAGTGGTGTCCAGGTTTCATACTACATTCTGTAGTAGGCTTAAACTTTAGACATGTCCACCTTTTACAATTATCCTTGTATCTTTTCCCCCAGGAAAGGAAACCTTGTATTCAAAGATTGTGAACAGGAAGGGGCTGTCATGAAGTGGGCAGCTTCGTTTATGTTGCTCTAGGAGTTGCTGGGAGTGATGGGATGCAGGAAGTAGGTTTTGGTTTGGCCAAGCTGCTTTTCAAGGTCTGTGGTATGAGTCTTGGTGGGCTCTTGAACTTCAGGGCTAGCATGGAAAGGAGGTAACCATGAACTCTGTTATTGCTGTTCCTGGAGAATAGGAAACAAACCAAGATATTGAAGGAGGCTACTCACGTTGCATCTTCCTCTGCTCCACAACCTGGAGGTGGTGATAAACATTTATTTTATATCTGACTCACAATCATGACACCTGGAAGTCTTCTAAACCCTCTAGTCTTTTCCCTCTGCAAGCAGAGGGGCTCTTGCAGTAGGGCATTACTGAAGTAATCATGTTTGTCAGTAACCTTTGCTTGGGGACAGCTGGTGACAAACCATTGCCTCGTACACTGCCTGGAGACTTCTGCCTTGGTGCTTTGCTGTGCCCCTGCCCAGCCACTGAATAACTGCATGTTGACTGCATGTTGATAATGTTTTCCTTCTGGGAAATCTTTAACTCCTACTGTGATCATTCAAGTTATCTTCATTTCCCCTCTACTCTCTGCAGACGTAGCCCATAATATGGGCTAGTCTTGTGAAATGGATCAACTTGCATGTAAGTCTGTATTAGTGGTTCCTCCTAGTCTGTAGGAATTCACCAGTTAGAGGAATTAACCATGTACTTAAATGACAGAGTTTTCAACCACTTCTGGAAATACTGCTTTGTTCTAGGCATATGTCTGGGCTTTTCCTTGTGGACGAAAGACTCTCCCTTCCACTGCAGATTGACCAGTAAGGGAGAATCTGAATCCTGAAAAATAAATGGAATTTGTTTGCATTAGCTTATGTAAGAGAGAAGTGTGGTGATGGAATGATTGTATCCTCAGGGTAGATAATGCAGAAATCTGAGCAGCCAGATGGGAGAAAGTTAAATGAAGAAAAGGGGGAACCAGTGGAAAAGTAGTGGGTTATCACACATCAGAAAGTAGAGCAGAAGTATGCAGTGAAAGATGTAAGTAGAATTTTGAAGTTACTAACAGCATTTATTTAACTTCAGCCTATTTTTTGATACTGAACTTCTGGTTTGTTACCAGTTGTTATAGACACCCTTTTGTTAAAATTTAAGCATTACTGGTAGCATGCTTAAACAAAAAAGAAGGTACAGGGAAGTAAAAGTGAACACGACCAGAGATAAATTGTAGATCAAGGAAATTTGCAGTAACTAAAAGTGAAGCAGCAGAAGCACTCTTGGTGTGATGTGATGTCTGCAGACATTTTAGTAATGCTTTGATTTTTGCAGATATATCAACATTCTGGTTTCTTCATGTAGAGGCACTGCATGCTAATTTTGAGTATCACTGGCCTTAAGGATAACATCAGTTACTGTGGTAAGCTTTTGGAATAATATTAATTCATTTTCCTGAAGATCTTCAGCATGGCCTAGAAATGGATCAAGACAGAGGAATGAGTGAGAACTCATTGAGTGCTCTCCTGTCTTTCTTACTATACCTTCTCAAGGACCAATGTGATTACAAATGTCCATCAACTGTTGAGTGATGGTGGTGATTATGTCCTATTTCTGTGCCCTTTGGTGTGAGCTTGGCAATTTTAGATGGGATGGAAACACCACATTCTCTTTCTTATCCTACATGGACTCCTGCATAAAAGAGTATTTCCCTTACTGGCTTCTGCAAAGCTTAAAGATTTGGTGATGGTGGCAGCTCTCAGTTCAATTCATATTTTGAACTTAAGGTGTTTATTTTGTGTTATACAGCACAGTACATTCTGTGTATGTTTGGGGCTTGTAGGTTAAACTTGCTTCCACTGCCAGAGTGTGCTGTAGCTTGTAGGGTATAAATGTATGACATAAATGTCATTCTCTTATAGTGCATATGCATTCTTATGAAACAAGTTATGTACCTGTAATTGCATATTGAAGAGAGCATAATCATGACTTAGTAAGAGCCATGTCGGTAGCTGTTTTAGTAATTTTTTTTTTATAGTATTAGAAAATTCATGTTTATTTGCTTTCGAGTCATCTCTGAAAGAGCAGACGAAGAGAAAAAAAACATATGTTATCTGGCAAATGATAGAGACCCACATGCATTTCAGTGTTATGACAACTTGCACTTTTCTGGTCCATTAAAGAGACTGTTTTAACTTACTGGATAGAGCTTCTCTGTCCTTTCATTTAAAAATAACAGACTTTCTGATGATGAGATTGTGTGAGGTTTGTAAATGCAATGACAGCAAAGAAAGATTTTGTTTAAAGGTCTTAAAGCTAATCTAGGTATGACAGGAATTATGGAATAATCTGTGAGATTTTAGAAAATTAAAAATATTTGAAGGTATAATATATGTTAGAAGGACGAATGCATTTTGAGGATTTTTTTAAGTGCATAGTGTATTTAAGAGTTGCTATTTGTACATTTTTGAAATACACATTTCCAAGAGCTACTTGAAGAGAGAGTTCTCAAAAAGACATTAAAACATGCATCTTCTCTAATTTTTCTCTGCCTTTTGCAAAATTAAAAAGAAAACTAAGAGACAAAAAGGAATGGAGGATACATCCCTGCTTTGAGGGGTGGAGACTTAGAGACTATAATCTGTCATTGAGACCCTAAGCAGGTAGCACCAGCATTGGCTGCAGACCACATTTTTCTTCCCTTTCTTTCCCTTAATGTTGAAACAAAGAGCTAAAAGGACAATCCTTTCCCTCATGGTTTTGGTTCTGGATCGTTTAAGCTGCAATGCATATACTGAAAGCAGAAATGAAGCCAGCAAAGAAGGTTCATCTAAATTCTAAAGTGTTATGAAATCCAGCTCATCCCTGTTAGAGGTAAATCAGAAAGAAGCCAAAGCATCATGCTGTGCATTCCTCTGTTTGCTTCTTGAGCTTTTCAGATCTTACTTTCACTGTATTCAATTTAAAGTCAGTTGCAGAAAAAAAAGATTTTGTTTGTTGACTTGAAATGCTACTGTGTTTTAAAACTAATACAGTTGACAACAGAGAAACCAAACCCCAGACTAAACTACAATAACCGCAAAAAAAAATTTAATCTAATCTGTAACTATAATGCAAAAGTATTTTTTTGTTCATCCAATTTCTAGTCTTGTACTGAGTCTGAAATCAGTTAACATGTCATCATTTATCTGTTAGATGTGTAATTTTGCAGCAGTTATTTCTTTCTAAATTCACAAGAAGTATCCCTTTGCACTCCAGAAGCTGTTCAATAGATCCTCAGTATATTAGCATAGCTTTGTGGGTATAAAATTAGTTTTCACGGCTATGCACAACTTTTAGTGATCTATTAATTTGTAGCTTTTGGAAGTGTGGGTGGTCTGGACTCAAAGATAAATAGATGTTTCTTTGAATCTGTGCAAGAGTAGTAGATGGCCATGCTAAGCTGATTGCAGGTAGAAAGGAAGAAAAATAAAAAATCAACCCCCGAAATACATAATTTTAATCATTAGGTAACTTCAGGTGAATGGGAACTCTCCAGACTCTTTCTTTTTTTAAGAATTCTCTTATGTTCGCCTTTTAGCATTTTAAGAACAGAAAAATTGTTCCATTTAATAACTTAAGTGTTTGTAAGAGACTCTGTTCCTTGATGCAGTCCTTTCAATTCAGCGCCGAATGGGTGCTTTGTAGGTGTAAGAAGTTCTGATCCTTTGAAATGGGAATTGGAATTCTTTCACTTTTGCTTCTCTTAGTTTGTGGTTACTCTTACATGTAGCAAGTGTTAAAGTTTCAGTGTCTAACACCTGCAGAAAACCAGATCTTCAAAGGTAATTGCCTCCCATCTATGTAATAAATCTTACAGCTGTTTGTTACCTTAATCTGTGATTTAGAGAACATATTAAATACTGAAATATCAAAAACACATTGACATGGAAACATTTGGCTTTTATTTGAGAATTAAAAATTATGGTAAAGTTTAAGAACAAAAACATTTTAAAAATCATTGCAGTAAGTTACCTTTTTTCCCCAGTTATCAGGAAAATCTTTTAATTGATGTCAGACAACTGGGACTGGAAAGAGGAAAGTTTTGAAAGCTTATGTGTGGCTAAGTCCAAAATTTTCTGCATACTTCAGTCTATAGCTGTGATAGGAAAAGAAGCATATGTGATAAAAATATTCTTATTGGAGAAATCAGATGTGTCCCTAACTATGGAAGAAGAGTAATGAAAAGTCTTAATCATAGACATTATATTGCAGAAAGCTGCGTATTAAAATACTAGCTAATAGACTACTCAGAGCACCAGTGGCAAAGAGTCCTTGAATACCTTTGGCTGCTAAATTTCTAGATTTTTATGCAGCATAATAAATAACATTTCAGTTAAGTGTCCAGCAAGAGTTCATTCATAGCCATTGACCTTCTGGAGTAATGGTCATGAACTACTTTTTTAGATGGAAGTCATTTCAATTCAGAAACGGATGGGTTTTGCTGGCGTTCACTTTTATACAAAGAATTGGCATCAGCAGTTGTCTTATAGTACACTAGAGCAAATTATTAATAAGCTGTAAATGGATGGGTATGGTTTGGTCTGGCCATTTATCAGATATTAGTGGCATTTTATCATCCTTACAGATTTTCATGAATTGCTGGGTCAGCAAAGGGCTTAGTCTTTCCTGGAAGGCTTTAAAGCATTGAGAAACAAATGAGCTAGGAATCCCTTAGATTCCATCTTACTATGCAAGCAGATTGACATGCAACAGAATGAGCCTTTTTATTTTACTTCACAGCTCAGATCATTCTTGAAAACAAACTTCTAGTTGCATGCTGAAAAAAAAAAAAATCAATGATTTCCAGAGTCTGCATTTGTCTTTTAAAGTGCATGAGTTTGATTTAGAATCTTGAGCTTCAGCATCCATGTAGATAGCTTGGAGAAACTTGTTTTGCAGTGTTTCAATGATAAGAATTTGTCTGAGCAATCTGTACTCCACACTGAGTGTCAAACTATTGTAAACACTTCTGTAGTGAGGAGTGGGGCTCTCTGTCCAACTGATTTTTCAAATCCTGCTGCAGGTGTGAACGGCATGGAAGCAGAGATATTAGCTAACAAAAGCAAACAAAAATTTTTCCTTGGGGGGAAAATATCTCACAGCTCATTTGGGACAGGTGTTATGTGCAAGAGTCGGTGTATGTATTGTATCAGACCAGTATTCCATCTAGCCCCATATCCTTCTTCTCATAGAAGCTAAAAGCATACATTCTGGATGAGCGTAAGAGCAAGGCAAACGTGAAATTTTCCCTCGTGGATACTTGGTGTTTGACCATTTTCAGCTTGAGGACATCCCAGGCAGAGTAGTTCCTGCACATTTGTAACCCTGAATGGATTTTTTTCTGTGAAAATTACCTAGCCCTCATCTCAGCTTTTCAAGTATCATTTGCCCTAATATGTTGTGGTAGTGGTGTATCAATCAGCTGCCTATTCCAAGAGAAAGCACCTTTTTCTCTCAGCTTAGAGGCAAAGAGGATGGTTGGTCCCAACTTCTTATGATTTCATACATCTGCTATATCAGTTCATATCAGTATTCATTCTTGTTAGCTGAAGAAAAAAAAGTCATTTGGCCATCAGCTACTCTTTAACACCAAATGCTGATATGTGCCACTGGTGAAAATATAAAATTAGGCTTTGTTTTCAAAGGAAATGTAGCAGAAGAAAGTTCACATTTTATTGTATTGATAGAAGATAGTGTCCTTGCTCTTAGTCCATGAGAAAAGCTAATCTGTGTAAAAAGGCACTTCTTTCAGGAGTAATAAATTTTTAAAATGATGCTCATAAATCACAGTTCATTCAATCAGTTCTAAGCTCTTTGAGAAAACTACATAAGAAGCTGTACAAAATCATTAATTTCATAGGCACTTAGGTGAAATAATTCTTCTCAGAAAATTGAATTGCAAGGGATTTCTGTCATGCCTGGAGAGTGGCGGTGTATTTAGCATTGCAACAGAAGATGTGCAGATACTTCTCAGCCCTTAGTACTGAACTACTCTCCTATATATTCTTACATATATAATTTTATATATAAATAAATGTGTAGCTGATTAAATAGCTGCATCCTATCTAACACATACATGACTAAATGTAGTAACTGTAAGCATTTACAGTAACTACTAATGCACTCTAATGTAGAAGGGATGTTTGTAAGGACCTGTTTGCTGGCTGGCTGTGCTTGGATATAAAGCATATCTGACTCTGCTGACTCCTCTGGATACTTGTTAAGGGTTTTTAAGGTAGAGGCAGGAAATATATACCAAAGTAGATGGGTTACTGATTAAGTCGTGTTGTGTATGGAGGCAATTCATATTCCTCTGTCAGTCCCATTTAAATGAAGTAGGGTAAAGAGGGTTTTAACTGGGCTTTCTTTATGTGGGTGAACTTGACAGTACAACCCAAGCTTCATTGTAGCATATGACGGAGAGTTAGCAGAACATGTTTTAAGGGACAATGCTTATGTTGCAATCAATTTTTGTGCCTATTTCCTCACTTCCACAAGCTTCCCATTGATAACTTGCGTTACTCTAGACAGGTGAAATCTATGGACTTTGAAATGCTTCGAAGTGTTTTGTTTAGAAGTGGGTTTTCATTCTGTAACTGAAAGTACATTAGAGATGCAGCTCTAGGTTCTGTCTCTTCCTGTTCTCTGTACTAAATGAATACAAGCATTACATTTGTGCCAGAGTTTACTAGTTCCATTTCCTGTGGGATATGTCTTAAAATAAAAATCGGTATAGTCATGCCTATTTAGTCTTGCTCACAGGCTGCCCTGCTTTAAGCATAAACTGTTGCAGTACCAACATTATTTGCTGTTGTAAAAGCAAATGTACTAACTTCCAGCCCTGACAGATGTCTCAATCTCCTGCACTGACCTTGTGTAAAGTGTTTATGTCTCCCCTTCCCCCTCCTTGTCCCCAGCTACTTCCTTCATGCAGGGAATTAAGTTGTCATGCCTATGTCTGCTCCACTTCCACTGACTTGTGCCTACATCTGGTACTGGGAAAGGGGCAACAGGAAGGGCACTTTTTAGCAAATGTCTGGCTAAACATATGTGAGACAAACAACTTGTGTATGCTCTTTTTCTAACAGTTGTAAGCAAACACATATGGTTTAATGCAGTGTCCAAAGAACTGAATCTTACCAATCAAAGAAACTGCTGGAGATGACTGCACTCTGCTTCTGGTTCATTACCTTCTACCTTTTGTTTTCAATTGCATAAAATCCCAATAAATAGAGTTTTATTCTACACATTCAGTTTTTTCTGCTTTGAATTTTGAGCTCATGTCCAGAGTAATGATTTACCAAAGCCTTTTCTTCCATGTGTCCTTTTGTATTGTGGCATTAATATTAGACCTATAATTTGTATGAAACTGTTTTCTCGTAGGCTGTTACCACTCACAGATATATTGATATCTTTATCTCTGCTTCTTTACACCAGTAAGGTTACATATTAAACGTTCTGCATAGATACATAGACACCTAATTATTTTTTACTTAAGGTTATTTCATTAATCATTGGATAGGCTATTGCATTTTTATTAATTAGGTAATTTTGTGGATACATTTCAGTTTGGTACTTTGATTAGTTTGGTACTATGATGTTTAATTGGTATTTCTGTAGGATCAATGTGCATTTACATGGACATGGAATCAATAAAGCATGTCTGTTATTCTCTTCTGAAAAGATTGTCTTAAGATGCTCCCAAATGGAGGAGAATAATCTCTTGGAGAGAAGGATTATCCCTCTGTTAATGCTTAAGCCATACATAGGACTGTAAGTGCATATTGTATAGTTAGGGGTTTTAGTGTACTACTAGAAAATACATTCATCTCAGGAGTGTATTAACTCAGAATTTAAACTTTAGTTTGCAGTTACATTCAGGGGAAGGGGAAGGGAAACAGTAACCTTAAAGCACCAACTCAGACTTGCTCAGAACAGTACAAAAACCACTCAAAACCTACTGCTGGTCATGGAGACATCCAACAGAACCTGATTTACAGTATTTTGAGAAATTAAATCACTGAAAGCCCTTTGGATGTTTTGGAACATGATGTACTTACACTTGTAATTATTCTAGTGAGGCTCTGGGGTAGCATTCAGCACCAGTAGTACCAAGGCTCGCTTGTGTTTGGAGCCCCATCGGGATCTAATCTCCAGCTCATGGTGCAAAACTGGATCAGGGCAAAAAATTGCTCAAATTGAACACTGTCTATTTAATTGCAGCACAAGATTTGGTAATGATGGGTTTTAAAATAGACAGAACCTGTTGTTCCCTGTGTCTGCCTCGTGCTTGTGTAGGTCTATAGTAATACAACAATGTCAGTCCAGTTGGTGGCTGGACAAGTTGAGAGACAGTGGGGAGAACTGGGAGGGTCTTTTCAAGAAAAGTTTCTTTTTCAAACATACAGGGAGCTCAGGAACACAAGCTGCAGTGAAATTAGCCACAGCTTATTTTTATGGCTATTTTCAGGTTCTCTGCATTTTGAAAATCCCAGCTAATTTAACGTGTGTCTGTGGGTTTCTGAGGGGAGGAGAGTGCTGTGTGCATGACGCTGTAGGAGAAAGGGGATGAAAGAAACTAATACTAAACAAACTAAATGTGACCTGCTTTCCCAGGGCACAGGACTCCTTCTTAATGTAACACATTTTAAAACGTGTGCTGCTGTCACTATTAATAGAATAATTATTTTTCCCCAAAAGTTTAATTTGAAAATGAAGTCAAAAGTTAGAAAATTATTTTTCCTTTAGTTTTCAATATGTAATACTTTTAAAGGATCTAAGAGAGAGCACTTCATTCTGAGTTTCAAAAGAAAGAAGAATGGCAACCTCCCATATATATGGCCCTTGTTTGTTTGTCTGCTCCCTTTTGTTACTATGAAAGTAAAATTCCATATCCTGGAATTTGTTTCTTTTCTTTTTTTATCTGTCTTTGAAGTTGGTGTCTTTAGCAATAATCTTGGCAGGGGTACAGGTTTATAATGATTTTGCTATGATATCAGGCTGCTTTTGTGTTCTCTTTCCATTGATAGAAAACAAACCTCAAGTCTCTTAGGTTTGTAATATTCAATTAAAGAAATAATGTTTACGTTTTCTTGAAACTAATGAATGTTATTGGTTGGGTTTGGTTTTTTTTTTTATTTTAATATCCACTTGTGCCTCTGTCTGAGGATGGGGGAAAGACCTGACAGCTAAAACAGCCTTTTTGAAAGGCTGGCTGCTTTTAATTTTCAGAAATGTTTGTCTGAAGGGAGTACCCTAGCCAATATTTGGGAGTTAGACTAGAACTGTGTTACATTTCCAGAACCCTGTAGCTGTGGGACACAAGTTATCCCTCAGTTTGCCTATGAGCATGCACTAATCATGGTATTTTTTCCTATTAAATCTGTATCAAAGTTAGAAACATTGGTAGGGATTATCAGTGCGAATCTCAGTACCCACTATTCCCAAAGGCTCCCAGTGCCTACACCTCCCCTTGCCTACCCCACATTTCTGGGAGACATATCAGAGACATATCAGAACTGCTGTGCGTCTGAAACGCATGGTCAGGCAGGTGTTTTCATCCACTCCCTGGCTCTAGACGGACCACTGGACCGCTCTGCTCCATCATCTATATTCAGTGTTTTCCAAGTGGACAAGTTATTTCCAGAAGAATGTTAGTACGTAACTGGTAACATCTCACCTAAATCAGTTTGCATCTATCCTTTTTTTAGGCTGGATCACTTTGACTTATAGTCATCCATGTTTTGGTATTTTTTTTTTTCTTCTGTTCAGTTCCCAATGAATAAATTCCCAGCTCCCAGCAAAGAATATTAATTTGTTGGTATGTAATTTCATATTTTGTCATTCTATATTTGCTACTTCAATCTTCTGGTTCTTCTGTGTAAAGATTCTCTTGATCTCCCACATTGATAGTACTTTCTAATTTCAAGAATTAGTGAATGTATTTGAATTGCTTATGTTCTGTTTTTTTCTGGTTAATAGATTTAACAAGCTGGTTATCAATACAACCAATATATTCATTAATTTCCTTTTTTGAGACATTTTGTTTTGATTCCTTCTTTACATGTTTTTCCGTAATACGATTCTTTGACTAAAAGCTGTGCTATCTGTACTAAGTACTATGTAAAGAAAAGTGATTTCTGTTGGTTGCTTTATTAAGTACACATCAGCTTTCTTCTGTGCCTAGAAAAAAATCTAAGTTATTGGAAGGGAACTGAAGTACTTGGCAAACATTTTATGTTCTTTTCTGTCTTTATTCTTTGGAAGTTGTTCTAATAGTCTGTTTAAGTCAGGCTGATAGGATTGTAGTTGCCACATTCAGTTTTCCTCCTTTTCTGTAGTCCCTCCATTTGATATTTTTAAGAGGTTTTTGGTTTTTGTTTTTGTTTTTGTTTTGTTTTTGTTTTTGTTTTTGTTTTTTTTTTTTGTTTTGTTTTTGTTTTTGTTAAGATATAGAATGGTTATGGCTGCAAACTTGCAGTATTTATCTGTCTAATAATAATTCTATGTTGGGTCCTCCCACTTTGAATGCTGTTTGAATTTTACCTGTAAGGACCAGTTGTGTCCTCACTGTAGTTATGCTGGCCACAGTCACTGCTGATAGCAGAAGTGGGGAAGGTGCTCCTTCAGTTCTAGTGCAATGGCCAATTTTAACAGCATGCTCTCATTTCATCTTAGTACACACATTTCTCTTTATTTTCTTCTGTCCAGGAATACTTTTTTTTTTGTTTATTGTGCTTAACTGAAGTTCTAGACTTTTCTCATATCCAGCCCTCAATTTTTTTTTGGTTGTTGTTAACTGCTCATTTGAGCATTATGTATTTATCACATAAACTTTGAGATACAGGCTAACTGTTGTTCATTCCTTCATTTAATTTAAACTTAAGTGAAAATTACATGGTCTGAAACACCCAA
Organism: Cettia cetti; assembly: GCA_013401135.1. NCBI lineage: Eukaryota > Metazoa > Chordata > Aves > Passeriformes > Sylviidae > Cettia > Cettia cetti. The sequence continues at coordinate 12,652 of VZUI01046493.1, forward strand.
GTCCAATGGCTTTGCTATTTTCATTGGTTTATGAGTGTCTGAGACGTCACAGCTTCTTATAAAGAAATGGTTCCTGGTGATATTCTGTCTCCAAGAGTATGGTAGTTCTCTCTGTGTATTTTCAAGTCTAGCCCTGGGGCCAAGGAGACCTAGAGCAGATACTCAGCTTTATTCCATGTGATGGTGAGGGAAAGAATTCACCAAACAGCAGAATATCCTCCGAGCATTAGCTCAACACTTTGCAGCTGTTAAAATCTCATCTTCTTGCTCTGAGGACTAACCATCTATGTTTCTCTTGGCTCATAGACTTGCACATGAATTCGTTCTGTTTTTTGTTTGGTTTTTTTTTTTTTTTAATAACATACAGGTTAACTGGGGTTGTCGGTAGAGTTCCTCCTCCGGTGGGACATTTCACTGGCTTATGTATTAGGGATTTATTTCATTAGGCAATTCATTCTTTAAGCCCCCGGAATCTGAACCTCTGTGGGGTCTCTAAGCACCTTCTGGAGATACCATAAATCTTTCAAGTGACTGTTGGGATTCAGCCCAGCTCCTCTTAGCTTCTGCACTTTCTGGATTTTCTTCATAACAAAGCTTTTCTGGCATTTTGTTCTCACATGAACTTATATGTCTCCAACTAAATAAGACCTCCTTCTTTCTCCTCTCTGAAAATTACTGAGATTGCCCCCTATACAGGCTTTTCTTTCAAAGCTTTTTAAACTTATGTTTTATCTGCTCAGTGAATTTTTCTTGCTTGGGTGTTCTCTGCACTTCCTCCTTGTGGACAAGCAGGAGAAAACGCTTTACTCACTTTAAATCAACCTCACTCAGTGAAGAAATTGTTATTCTTAATGGCCAGTCATTCTGTTTGATTGGACTGGTGTGGTTGGAAATAGTGTGTATGAGAGTTAGTCAGTTTAAAAACCCAATATTTATAAAACAATTTCCAAATGTCAGACAAAGTTCATGAATTGTTCATAGGGAGGATTCCTGGACTGTCACAGTAAGTGTGGATATTCCCATCATGAAGCATTAAAGCTGCTTTTCTTGAGTGGAATTGTTAATTAAGCCCTCAAAGAGCCTCAAGACAGTAATCTGTCCTATTCCTCACCCTGCTTTTAAAAATCCTCTAGAAAATTCAGGACCTCTGAATATTTAGAATATCTATAATTCCTCTTAGAATTAATATTCATTGAATTAAATAAGATACATCACTATAAGCAAGAGCTAGGATCTCTGACGTGGAAGAATAAACACCTCAGTTGTATTCCTCTTGAATCTGTGAAGTTCTTAAGCATGAATGTAATTGTAGTTCTAATTCAGCCTACTTTTGTTTATAACTTTGCTGTTAGATGTATGAAATGGGAGAAAAGATTACACAGGTAATTAAAGTCCTGATGGAAGGTAAAAACAGTTTTAAGGTAATAAGAAGGAGGCAGACTAACAAATACAGAGATGAGGCTGGAATATTAAGCTGCCATCCAAAGTGGCCAGGAAGAAGAGACATGTCATTATCATGGTGGATAGCACCCTTTAATACCATATAAATCTAGAATAATTTTTTTCTCTTTGGATATCTGAATACTTTTTACCAAGTACACAGTACTAAGGCCATTCAATATTTTTGCCATATTCTTTTGCAGCAATAAAATGGCAGTGTTAATCCATAATGTAGTGCACAAATTTAGATATGGGAACATTGTGTGTATTTGTGACAATTGCAGGGGGATTTTATATCTTCAGAGAGTTACTAAGCTGTAACTACATGGATCACATATAGCTGCAGCATGAATGATGTGGATGATATTTATATGATGTATTATTCAAAACCTTAAAATACTAACACTGATTTGGTAGAGCCATCTTTAATTTGTTCTTGCAATCTGTGTGTTTTGGAGTAATTTATCCATTTTCAGTAACTCCAGTACCGTTAGTCAGAAGTCCTTTTAGGTGGATTTTTTTGATTGTCAATATAATTTTGACATTTAGACCAGCAGCATAAAATAAGTAGTAGCAGGATTAGGCTGTTGTCATCTTCTCTGGTTCAAATCCCCAGAGATGTGTTCAAATCCACAGAGATGTGACTTCTGTTGACTCTTTTATCACACTTATTCTGGTTCAGTGCTTTAGATCTTATCCTGCGTTTTCTGAGCTGAAAAATTGATACAGGCTTTCACTTAGAATGAACCTGAAACTAGTTTGCTTTTTTTTTCTGTTTCCTATTAAATATGGAGTTAACAAGGTGCTGCAGCCTGAATGAAAAATTGACATCCTTTGGAAATAAAAGACATTTTTTGATCCTTAAGGAAAGCAAAGAAGTTAATAAAGTAAATGTTCTCTCTTTTTCCTTTTTTTTTTTTTTCTGATAGCTCAGTTGTTAATTCACTCATAAAGGGACTGAGGTAGAAATCAAGCTCCCATTTTCCTTTTCCTGAAAAGAGGTATGTGATATGCGTAGGTGAAGGCTTTCCTTGTACATGAAGTCCACACACAATTCCATACATGTTTTCCACAATCACAGCTGTAGACCTGTCCTTTGAAAACATTTCTAGTCTTGAAGGTGATCTTAAATCATTGTGATATTAATCTGATGAGATGCTGTAGCATGCCATGATGTTTCCCAGGAAATTGATTATAATAAATCCAAGATATGAAATTCATCTTGTGAAAATAAGACTTAAGAGAGGAAAGTTGAAAGAAAAGTCCTGGACAGTAAAGCAAGGACCTCTCTCATAAAGGAGAATTTACTGGGAAATTTCAGTTCTCTTTGTTCTCCCACCTTGTCATTGCTGTTGCTTTATTTCCCCCAGAGGCCTCTTTAATGCTGAAAGCCTGACTTAATTATCTTGAATTAATTAGTTCAGTGTAAAGTGGAGAACACTGAATATCAGTGATTGACTTGTGAGGGACCTGCAGGGAAGTTATAGAAATGCATATAAAAATGTGAAAGTCTCAGGAATGCTTCTGCAGGATCCGCTGCAGGGAAAGGCAATGATTTATTTCCAAGCCTAATGGCCTTGTCCAGGTGTTAACAATCTGAAGGGGGACAGTTCCAGCTGTGATCCCTGTAGTGAGATATAACACTTCAGGCAGTTAATTGCCTAATAGATTTGATTTCTGCAGGAGAGATTACTCATATAGTCAAGTCATTCCCATTCCCTAGAAATTTCACCTGTTCAGCATTTAATGTGCCCCTTGCCTTCACTTGCCGCTTAGACTATTCTATCACTGACCTGTTTACTGTGTGTTAGTCTGTCCCTGGTTATCTATTTGAGCAGGAAAAAAGGATTACTGGAAACTTAAACCTGTGTGTTGCATTTAAGGGTAGATAGCATCCTGAATTTCCACTGATCACAAAGTTTTCCATTTTGGTAATTGTATGTAGGGAAAACTCTTTATTAATGTCAGGTATTTGAAAGTCTCACAGACTGTTTGACAAGTACAGCATTTTTGTGAACTCTGCTTAACTCTGCATAAAGAGTTTATGCTGTTGTTCCCTGCAGTTAGAAGTGGATGGGTTTAAGAAGTCAGCAGTAAATGTATTGGCTGTCTTGTCTTTATTCATTTTGCTAGTATCTGAAAGGAGTTGTTAAGATATTGAGATGTGGTAAGGGCATGCCCAATTTAAAATTCCGCGGCTGAAGATGATTAGGACAATATACAGTTATCCTGTTACCAGATGAGAGTAATCACTTATTCTGCCACTGATGAGCTTTATTATTTGTTTGGAAAGGCCCCTTCACATATAAATAACAGGTTGTGGTGAGCCTCTATAGTGAAAGGAGTGTTTTAACATCTTAATGGACGTAGTACCTATATTGCTTTTTAGAAGTCTATCAGGTACTTAAAAAAGATATTCAACAAATTTTAGATATCAGAATTTTCCATAGGAATTGTGCAAAACAGGGCACTGAATTTTCTTGGTGACCCTTTTGTTTGTAATAAAGGGAATTAAGAGTAATGAGCTACATTTCCCTCTCTGGTCTTGTTCTAACCCATGTTTAGCCTTATCTAAAGTTTTTGTCCTCTAAAGCCTTAGGTTACTGAGGGTCTTCTGCAGTTGTGCTTTTACGTAAAGCAGCTTGTATGATAGTGGTTAAATCAGAATGGGAGGGAGGGTTCTTTTCTCTGAGTTCTCTGCTTAAACTACAGAACTTAGTCTTGTGTCTTCTGTATTTTTAATTTTTTTATCAAGGTGTCTAGTATTTCTACCATAGGCAGGTGGTTAGTTTATTTTTCTTATTTGATTTGTAACTGAAGCTGTTTCAACTTCTTGTATGGTCTTTCTGGACAGATACTTCCCTCCCAAATTCACTTGTACAAAACAGCTGCACTGTGCTTTATTCTGTGAAACTCTTCATGTTGTGAGCTGTAGCATAGTAAACTGAGAGATAGCAAACTGAAGAGTACGATTGTCTTCTGACTGATGAATGTGGCAGAAAAATGTTTCCAAGTATACCAATTATTACATATTTATTACATGGAGCTTCTAATTGCTCATTACGTTATAATAGTTATCAGTGCAATAGAATATTAGAAATTTTCATAGCATGAACTAGGATGCCGACTTGTTCTGTGTGCTGCTAAAAAACTTGCTCCTATAAAAAACATGCTTTTAATAATACAGCTGGCTTTTATGTTTGTCAGCAGTATTTGCATGTTTTAGCAGTCAGGAACACTTTAGTAACATCAATGTGACAAATGCAAAAGACTTAGTCCTGTCATGATCCATTTTTTGTGTTTGGCAGGAGTTTTCTTTTTCCAATTAAGTCAACAAAACATGCAGTTTTGGTTTCTTTCTTGTCTGTGTTGTGGTTGGTAAATCTCAAACAGTTTCTAAAATAGTCAGTCTGTTTCATTCCTGTGGAGAATTGCTGACATGCATTAGCAAACTTTTCCAAGCTTCAAAGAGTATTCTGTTAACGGTCAAGCTTCTCTGGTTCTGTCAATATTACTATTTTTTCTGTCAAAAGGTAATTTTTTCTCCTGTGTTTCTGGACATGATGGGGGGAAAAAAAAAAATCCTATCAGTCTTTTCTTGTCTTAAGCCCTGGAACATGTCCAGACTTTACTGGGACATAGAAGTACCTGTAATTATGTGGTCACCTGGCTTGTAAATATAAAGAGGAATACAAGTTTTAATTTTATGACTGAGTTTTTTAATCTGACATTTTCTATAAAATATTTTTTTATATTGTCAGTTTTTCTCTGTGTTTCGGTGATGTTGTGAAGAGTATCGCAACTTTGAACAAACTTCCTGATCCTCTGCAGTCTGTCTTTAGATGCATCTTTAAATGAAGAGCTGCTTGATTTCACTGTCTGGGTCCAGGGATGTTTAAGATAAGAATCAAGGCTTGAATTTTTTGATAGCAGTGTATCAGCAGCAATTAAAAAACTTTGTGAGATTATTTAGGTGTCTTTATTGCAGAAAAAAATCCAACCCAGCTGTGTAGATAGCCTGTGTATCTTACGGAAACAGTTCATCAACAATGGTCCTAAAATGAATTTAAAGCCATACATTTTATGCCTTCAGGATGACTGTGGGCAGTATTTTATTACAGAATGAAATTTGCTTTCTTCCGGAGCTAAGCAGCTGTAGTGTGTCCAAGCTCCTTCATCTGAGGAGCTGCAGAACCAACAGGTCAGGTCCCACTGTGAAAAAGAAACCAGCCGCCCACTTTGCTTTGTAAAATAGGATACTGACTCCTCACGGTGAAATCAGGGCTCAAAGAGTGAGAAAATTAACGGCTGCTTTTAATTTCTCTTGAGAAGGCTCACATGCCTCCATGAGACTTTTGTTCATTGTCTTTAGGCAGCAAGAATCCCAACTGCTTGAAAATTCTCTCAGTCCTTCCACTTGCTTCAATGTTATTCTCTGCACTGGGGTGATGACTCTTTCCATGGCTGTTTATCCTCAGCTTTGGCTGTAGACCAGTAGGTGTGAGTAGACTTGTTCTCACAAGTAACTTTGTTCTGACAGCTACATAACAAACACATGAAGCAAAGTACACTGGGCAGAACTTGAACAGTAAACTTTTTATGTTGGTGCTATATGCATGGCAGGTGCAGTTACAGTAAAGAAAGAGTTATATGCATTATCTTCTGGGACAAAAGCAAGGAGTGTAGCTGCTGCTTCTTGGGAGTTGAGACAGAGCTCTGGTGTGACCTCCTAATCCAGACCCTTTGCACTGCCAGATGATGTATGCAAAGGAGTCATTAAAGTGTAAAATGAGGCACTACTGTGTGACATTAGTGACTTGAAAAAGAGCACAGTAAGTCTGATTTTTAAAACTTGTAAATGTACTGGGGTTTGTTAGTGTGAGAAAAAAAATTCTGTTCTTCTTAAGCACATTGAATGGTACTATATAGATACTATTTTCATAAACCCTCCTTGGATGATTTTCATTTAGTAGTTGTGTAACTGCTTAGCCTGTTGAAATGGCCACATTGAAAAGATGTGGTGAAGTATTACCTTAAAAAGTTTTAAGATCTCCTCTTCTCTAAACCATGTCCATGTGGTTTTGAAAGTGAAGGGGGGTTTATGTTTGTCAATGAGGGTTCTTGAACTTAACAGAATTGTATAGTGTTGAAAATGTGAGAATGCTCTTCTACCTCCGCAACATTTTCAGACTTCCTTCCTGTAATGGATGTCAACAACATATTTTCTTTCAGCCCCAAATGATAGTAATTATTTTGCTGCAGTTTTCCTCCAGTGATTCTGTTCTTTCCTTTCCTTCTCCTTGTTTATGTAATTGTGTTATCACCAAGTGGTCCTCTGACTCCAGAATCTGCCAGTGCTTCTGAGAGCCTTCATTCTTGCACTGTGGGACTGGACTGAACCACAGCTGAATTTTCTTCCCACTGAACAGCTGCTTCAGTGTTCATTGCCTTGTTGAGAAGGGAAGTTCTGTGATCATCTGGAAAAGCTTTGTTTTGTTCAGGGAAAGGATTATGTTCAAGGACACATCTTTCTCATTCAGAAACTAGTGGTGCTTTTAGCCGTGATTCTTGTGGTTCTGCTATTTAATGGAGGGGGTTAGTCAGAGGAGATGTGCTGAATGATTGTGACTGCTGAGCAATTGCTGTGCTCTTGTTCAGTCTGGTAGGAGCCCTTCCAGGATTTGAGGCTGTGGTGTGTTCAGTTATCTGCTCTGTTGCAGTCAAACTTGTGAGGCCTAAAGGTGGAAGAACTTGTGATCATGGTGATTAAGTCCAGCTGTGGCAGGAATGGGCACCACCCCTGAAACCCCTCACCTCCCCTCCCCCCTCTCCCGCAGCTGTTCTGGCTTTCTCAGTATTTGGGAAGTATCATAAATTCAGATGAATACCAAAGCAGGTAGCTTAATGTTCTGTAGGGAGATTACATTTGATATGAGTGATACTTGAAAGATGTTAGGGTTTTGTAACAAGTCCTCTTTTCCACTAGGACAATCTTGGGATTGCTAGGGTTCAATCAGCTGTCCACTATATATCCTACATCTTGGATACCTGTGAAATCATGCTCTTGTATATCATAGCAGAGAGGGATGTTGGCAGCCATCATATTGAATTTTTCCCCAGTGGTTTTGGGAAGAGGAAGAGCAGCAACACTGTGATTTTCTGAAAAAATGTCTAAAATCAGTTCACCATAAGCCCTGCAACCCTGTGAGGTGTTTATGGCAGTAACATCCTCATCTGGGAGGAATCCCACTTCTTGGCTGCTCCTGAATAGTCTTGGAGGCAATTCTTGTCAAGTGTCTTACTTGGCTTCCTTAGGAACTGGGAGTTTACAGACAGTAAGTAAATAGGGGAGTTGAATAAATGGATAGCAAAATATGATGTGCTTCAAAGGAGATCTTTCTCTAAAGGTTTTTTAAAGGGAATATGGCATAACTGAAAAACAACAGGGAAAAGTTAAATTTACCCTTATCTTACAAACCCAGATTCTTAGGAACAGCTTCATAATGTGTTACTAATGAACTGCCTTACTTTCATACCTTCTTAGCCTTCATGAATGGGACTGGGTGTCTTGGAATTGTTACTGCTGCTTCATTTGTCCCAGAACACACTGTGAAGGAAATTAGTACTTTTGGCAGCCAAATGAAAAACAAAACAACCCAAAACTGTACAGATAGTGAGACTTCTGTACTAAAAGTGGGTTTCTTTGTGGTTGGTGCTGATAGTCCAACAGTAACTTGTCCTGTCAGAGGCAAGAAGGGCTTTCATTTTGCTAGGGCTGGCTGTTTGGGGCTTTTATGGGAACCAAATGCATGTTAAGGAAATATGTGAGAGTTTCCCACAAAATTAATAAAGTCTCATTAGACTTGTTTACCTTAAAATGTCCAAATGCAGTTATTCACATGACATTATCTGGTTGCACATAAAATGACTGCTGTGTGACCTTTCAAATTTGATAAAAGTAATATGTGATTGTGGACAGGTTAACCCAATAGACAAAATAATAACAGTTACTTTACTGAGTGATTAAAGCTCAAAAAAGAGGGAGAGTAGATATGTTTAGCTATAACCCAGCCAAAGAAAATAAGGACCAAGACCTCAACAGTAGCTGAGATTTATAGGATTCTGATGCTCAATTAAAAAAGGGCTAGTGTAGACTATGTACTAGCTTAATATTAATTCAACATTTGTAATTTTGTAACTGTATTTGTGTTGTTAAGCATGTTAATGTGAGACAGCTGCTACTTCATACAGAGACTATATCCACGAAACAAACCGCTTTTGCATGCAACAGAGAGGATCTAGTACTATTCATACTTTAAAATTATGTAGAAAAATGCTGTTTCATCCCAGAACTTTGTCTTGGTACTAAACAGGCAAGTTTTCCTGATTTCCACTGATTCAAAGTTCAAAACTGTAAATCCTTGTTATCTGCAAAGCAGCAGAAACAGCTTACTTTCCCAACTGCTGTTGGTAATATATGTGAAGCTGAGAAGTTTCTGTGTCTTATCAATGACCACTAGGCCCATGGATGAAGCCAGATATTTGGAGCTGGCACGATTCCTCAAAGAATGCAGAGGAGCTGCATATAAAGTAAAACAGACAGACATAGTATACATGCATGCTCAGCACAGTATTCGTTAACTAAATGCTGTGACTTTCTACACTTTATCTTTTGAGTTATGTTGCTTGCTGTCTTGTAGTTATTGACTTTTGCATTAATGAGTTTGATTTCAAGGTGAGAGCTCTCTGACAGACCTGCTAAGCAGGTATTCATTGAGGATTTAATTCTTTTCTTAAGCTCTGTTTTAAGCGCAGTAGCTTGAAACACTGTATTTTGCAGCAAGAGACGTTTCTCATTGAAAACATTGCATTCAATGTCATGGAATTATCCCATTCACTACTGACATACTGTCTTAGCTTTTGATTTCAGTTTTACAGTAGGACTTTTTGTACTTCATGCATGAATAGTACAGCCTGTTTAATTCCTGAAATGTATCTTTTTTTCCTTGTGGCATTCAATATTTTGGCATTGGTAACCTGAGCTCTGGGCAGGAGTCTTTGTAGTGTTACCATCAATAGAAACAGTCATGCTGGAAGCCCTGGGCTGTCATGAAGGTGCAGTCCAAAACACCTCATGAATTATTCAAGGCTTCCTTTGTCTTTATCCCTTTATTTGTTTTGCAAAACATTGCCAATATTTACTAGTAATTTTTTATTGCCTTTGGGGACGCTATCTCAACGTGCAAGTGTCAGATAAATACATGCCAGCATGTCTTTGCTCACGTTTTATCACTGACGCTACTTGCCACAGAGTGGTGTTGCTTTCCATACGAGGTGTAAAATGAGCCTTAATAAAGGCACAAATTCTACATTTGTTTGCCTTTGAGTGCCAAGGTGATGACATTAAAAAGCTAATGGTAATTTTTCTGAAATTTCCCAGTCCATGGCAATCATGTTACAAAATAGTAGAATTCTTTGCAAGGGGAAGATTTTAAAGAAGGGCAAATATGCCATGGCATAATTTGCTTTGAATTTTTTATTAAATATATTTTATTCATTTCATAACAAAGAAGAAATTGTGTAAGATTTTTTAATTGTGAAAATTCTTCGTTTAAGAATTTTAAATCAAACACTGAAGATTTATTTCTGTAACTAAAGGAGTTATTTGGACTGGAGGGAAACTAGAGCAAATAGTTATTTTTTGTCAGATTATAAATGAAATGGCAGTACAGAAAGGAGATACAGGATAGAAAATAATGCGGAGAAATGCTGGCCTGCATAAAGGGCTTTTCTTTTGTCTGGAACCCACAGGTGGTGACAGTGGGGTTGGTTTCAAAATGTGTTGAGTGCAGTCATGGTCAGTTCAAACCAGTCCCTCAGGATTTCGTGCAGTAATAGAGAATACTGCCTGTGCTGGGAAATTGATTTTGACATACATTTTGCAAATGCCTTTGCATGTTAGTATGATAGTGTTATTAAAATCTTGAATCCCTTGTGCTGCAGAACAATTGGAATTCACAGCAATGTTGCCATTTTTAAAAAACCTTTGTTAGAGAATCTGTAATTTTGTTTTGCCAATTTTATTTTTCTAGGATAATTTCACATTCATTTCATAGTGGATTTTCAGAACTATTTTCCTGTATTTTCTTAGAATTGGGGAAACCCCACACACACACCTGTAACTGCATTTTTCTCCTATCCTGTCTGATGATTTTAAAAAGTGGGGTTTGGGTTTGTTTTTTTTTTCTTCAGATAGTTTCTACAGGTTTTTTTCTGTTATTTAGTTGGTCTCATTCTATCCTTCCTTTGCCTTGTTTTGTCATATCCTTTAAGAGGTATTGGCCTATGGCCGTATATTACAAAACAAATATGAACTCGAGTTTGCTCTTAGGATTTTAAGTTTGCTGTGTGTGAAGCTGCACATATTCCTGGAAAAGCTGTGGCAAGCAAGAGCAATTCATAATACTGGTATCAGTGTCTTTACATGAAAGCTCATTCTTCTTCCCTTTAGTTATTTCATTTCTTTACACACCAAAAAAAAAAAGTGAATGGAATTTGTCCTTTTGTTTGTTTAATTTACTCTATTATTTAAAGTTATCTTTCTAATGTAATTAGGTTCTTAAACTTACTTTTTCCCTTGAACTTTTTTTTTTTGCCTGTTGGTGGGCTGAGGTGAAGGAACCACAGTGACTCTAGAGAAAGTATTTTTTGGCTCTGAAATTATCTTGAAAATTGATGTTCTTTGCTATGAATGGGTGAATTACTCTAATTTGCTGGAAATGGATCCTCAAGGAATCAGGAAAGAGATTTGCATTGTGAGCTGTGAAAAGCCAGATGCTGTAGCCAGTAGGGTATTATTATTGAGGGCAGCTTTAGCACTGTACCACTTGGTACTCATGATGTGTATGTGCTTCTTTCCCTTAAAGCTGGAGACCTTGATTTCTGTAATCATCTCATTTTCCTGTGAGTTTCCCCTTTGCTCCTTTTCTACTTCTGTAATTCAATTTCACAGCACTGTTTCATAGTACTCAGCTCATGACTTGATATTGCCATAGCTTGTTTTCATTACCACTAATCATTGCAATCCAAATCTTAGTCTGTCCTGCAAAGTATGACTAAGCAGCTCCTGGTTTTGAAGCATTCTGTAGCCTTGTAAGTTGTCCTGTGGAAGATGCCTATAGAAACAAGGGGGAAATGAAGTAAGTACTTCCTCACAGAAAAAAATGGTGAATGGCCACAGGATTTAGTAGATGATCAGTTTGCAGTTCCAGCTTTTTGAACTTACAGAAGAAGTAGACCAAATCCTGCAGGGGAGAAGGCTGCAGGAAATGAGCCCGTGTTATTGGCATTAGACAAGTGATAGAAGAATCAGAAGATGATGGGAAGGGTCTTTTAAGGATTAAATTATGCATATCTAATGAATCTATCTCCTCTGACTTCAATGAAATATATATGCAATCAATTTCCGTTCACTCTAATTGCATGTTCCTAGCACAACACGCAAAACACACTTCCTTGCCTTAATTTAACAACTTGGGTTTTATATAATAGAGAAGTATTAGTAGTGCATGTCTGAAGCAGTACTTTTATTTTCTCCTGGTATTTTCTCCTGGTAGCGACAGTCTCTTATGAGTAAAGAATACTACTTATGGACAGTTTTCAGAGACAGGAAAACCATTTTCAGTTCCATTAGTGAGAGGAAAATAAATGTAAATCTCACTGTTCCATCTTATGGTGCTTTTGGAAATTGCCTCTCTGGAAGAGAGAGAATGTTTTGTAACTTCAAAGAAAGTTTTGCCCCATAATGAGAACACAAAGTATCATTTTTATTGTTTATTTTTTCTATAAATCTCTTACTTGCTTACTTTTACTTGTTTATTTTTGAGCATATTGCACAGCCTAGCAGATAATTATTATAATCAAGAAGTTGGCGAGAATTCCCTGCTTTGTAGTTCTGCTTAGCTCTGCTGCTGTCAAGAAGGAGTTTCTTTCTTCGATGTAGGCTATTTATATGTATGTTAATGGTAAAGTAGCTCTACCAAGAATTACTTAAGACAGCTCACTGTTCATGAGCTTCGGCTGCTACTGTTATGGTCACTGTATTTAATTATTTTTAGATGTACTTCCAATCCATTCTGGATTCACTTCAAAAGACGCTCATTTTATATAACCCCACCTGTGCACAAGACGTGCATGACATTACCAGATGTGTGCTCAGGCTGAGGCATTGGGTTACTGATGTGAAAGCAGCTCAAATGACAGAGTTGTGAATTGTAATGGAGCACGTAGCACAATGGTGGCTATGTAGAGATCATGTTTCTGTTTCCTGTCCCAAAAAACTGCATCTGCATTTACAGTACCTGACCATTAAAGTGCTCAGGCTTCTTTAATTCTCCAAATGTGCATGTGTAGAACTGGTGGGCCAGATGGAGTACGCTTACTTTGTGATAGAGCAGCTGTTTTACCACCAAGACCCATCACTCTCATCCTAATTAATTCTTTCATAAACTTCTGAATTGTATTTTGTAACATCTTGTAGAAAGAATTGCATTTTTAAATTCTATTCTCTTGCATTTAGTTTTCTGTGAAGACTGTTTGTTTTTTTTCTTTTTCACTTTTAGGTTTCACCTCTCTTTGGAAAGTAGTTCTTTGATAGTAGCACACGTGTATATTCATGATGGTTTGTTTTGATTGGTTATTTCCCCTCTGTGGAACTGACTTTTTAAAAATGTCACGTTTTAATTTCAACTTTTTCATTTAAGGCTGTGGATGTTCTCCTACTGTAAGTCCCTTCCCCTGCCATCACTTTTCTGTTGGAGTTAATTTGAGCTGCAGAGATGCTGTGCTTGCTTTAGACCACGAGTTGTTCCATAATTCCTAATGTCAGTTTTCATTCTTTAGCCTTTCTATGAGTTGATTTCCATCCTGCTCCATGCACCATTATTGCATCCTACCTTTCACTTAGCACACTGAAGTGCTACAGTAAATGGTGTATTTTCAAATTTGAAACAGCTGCCACCTACTTTGTGGTGAAGTGACTCTAACGTCAGAAGTTGTTGTGGAGATATGCAGCAGTGCCTTTTGATCCCAGATCCAACAGGGATAAAGGTAGACCAACCAATTCCATCCTCCTTGATGGAGGACTCTGGTGCATTATTCAGGGTCAACTGAAAGTAGCTCACTTAGAGTATGGTGCTGATGACATCAAAGTCCTGGGTGTAATCCCTGTATGGGCCATTCATTTAAGAGTTGGACTCAATTCTTATGGATTCATTCCAACTCAGAATATTCTGTGATGGGTTGAGGTAATTCCTTTAAGATATCACTTTGTGACTTTTCAATTTTCATGCCTAAGTGATCATTAGGGCAATTAATTTTTAGTCATTGCCAATATTCCCACAGGCAAAAGGGACCTTACTGCAATCCATGTGGCAAAAGTATGGATGGACATCAAGGATTAGTAGATCATTATCTGTGGAAAAGAATCTTTATTGGTACTGCTCCATCATTTTTCTAGGACAATGCTGGCTCCCTACTTGTTAAGGAGATGGATTTTTTTTGTAGTGCTGTGTGATGTGACTCTGCAGATATATTAGCCTTGATTCCCAACACAAGCTGCGACTAATGTCAAGTGTTTCCTGTTTCAGAAATGGGAAAGAGAAAGGAGAGACTGGTATTGTTTATCTTGGCCTAAAAATGAGCAAAGGGACACTAAGTAAAGGAATTATGAAATAATTGAATATTTCAGTGTAGTTATTAGGAGCTTTTCACTCCTTGTCTAACAATAAAAAAATACTTCATTAAATCAAAAAGGCATAAATTAAAAAATTATGATAATATTCCTCCTGGGAAGAAGATTTGTAGCTATGACTTGTCTTGGCAGGGTGTTTTCTTTGGAGATTTATGGATTTCTTTGGACATTTGTGGATTTAACACAAGTAAAGACAGTTCATTTAGAAGAGTTTTAAGAAATAATAAACCAGTGACCTTTGGTTTTTAGCCTGCTTAACTATTGCACTTATGTTGAGCACTTCATGGTAGAGGAGAAGAAAGGCGAGGGGAAGAGAGTAGTTTTGTCAGCTGTGCAGTTCTTGCATCTTGCTCTTTGATCTTCAGACTCAGGCACTGACAATTGTCCAGTAACCAAGGCCTGCACTAAAGGTTCAGTTGCTGTGCTCCAGTCTGGAAGTTTTATATCTTTATAATGTTCCTTCAAAAGCTACGGCTTCACTTGGGAAGGAAGTGGGGAAATGAGATTGTAATGTGGCGAGACAAACTGGGAAACAAGCTCTGATTCTGTGTAGTGGAATGAGATCTTGGGAATAAAATAAGCTGGTATATTTACAAGCAAAGTGGAAGTGGTGCAAAGTGGAAAGAGCACTCACTGTAACCCAGATATCCCCATCTCTCATCTGTGTTCTCTCCAGTGTCCCTTGTGTGGATGAAATACAATAGCTCTGTTGTGAAACTTTAGTTGCTGTGATTCCCATTTCTGTTGTTTAGCAGGAGCCAGTCTCAGCAAGAAAATGTTTAAAAAGTTAAATTAAAAGACTGTTGCTATGTGTCTGCTGTATAGCTGCTGGTGAGGGAGAGCTGCCACTCTCTGAGGAGGTATGGGAAAGGACAGGACCAGGATAGGAATGAAATGACATGGCAGTGGTTGGGAAAAACAAGCCACTTTTTTGGCCATATGGTGAAAAGTCCAAATAAAGGCAGCTGAGAATAACTCACATCATGACAGGTACAAATAATATGCATGAAGGATAGAAGCAATTGAGAGCAGAATCTTTTTATTCAGCAGTTTGCTATTCTAATGTGTCTTTTTAGCTTCTCCAGAAAATGGACGAACATTCCACAGCAATGGAAATTAAAGGGCTACAAATTTAGCACATAGATGTGACAAAACTGCAGGGATCCTTATGGTTTAATCAAAATATCTGGTCTGTTTATAGTTTAGATATCATGGTTCAAATAGTCTCATTCATTAGTTTGAGAAAAGCATAATGAGGAAATAGGGACTGGGTTGTCTAAAAGTAGCACATGTGATAAAGTGATTTAGTATTAGAGACATACTGTCTGAATATTCAGGGAGGCCTCAATCCTCCCAAAAATTATGCATGTATAAATTCTGTATATACCAAGTAAGACATACACTTCCTTTTGGAATTGCTATGTTTCGAATTTTTGTTTCTGAAGAGCAGATACTGAAGAATTCCTCTACTTGCCAGTACCATCTCATTCTTCTGATCGCTGAAGCTGAAATTCAACAGTTAGCTATTTTGATCACTGAAGGGGCTAAATCCAAAGTGTTCAGAACCAGTTCCCAGAACAGAGTATTTCCTTTTCCTAGGAGAAAACAAAAGACTTTGGAGAATTCTGGAACTGAGAAAATGGACCTAGCCATCTGATTTTCATCATCTCTCCCTTCAAAACAGCTGACCTCTGCTGTGCAAGAAGTATAGGGATAGTATAGGACTTCAGTGTCCTTTTTGGAGGAGAATTCCTTGTCAAATGAAAGGGATGGTTGTGTCTGTATCACTGATGTAGCCAATTTATGCCATCAACCTCTCTCATTTCCTTCCTTAAGAAGGAAATGAAAGAGGCTGATGGTATAAATAGAAAGAAGAAAGAACTTAATCTGTTATTTTTACAAATAAAAAATTGCTGCTAGTACACAGTGTGTTTTCCTTAAATGTTACATTATGAAATTTAGTCACTTTCTGTGCTTGTGTGTTTGAACTCTTCCCTCATACGAGGTTCCTGTAGTCATGGGGTGTATTTCGTAAAGGTCTTAAGGTTTGTCAGATACTGGATCATGCTATTTAAGTGCTCTGAACTCACGAACAAAGGATTAATGTAAAAACTGGAGTTTGTAATGCATGTTATAATGGGGGGGTGGGGGGGTGTTGTCCACTTGTGCTGCAGTTTCATGACTTTCTCTTTGGCCCTGTTAGTTGGCTCAGGACTGTTCTGGCCTGGAAGCTTTTGTAACTTTGCATTTCTGTGTGTTGCGTGCAGCTCAGCGGGACAGTCTGCTCCTGGGTTCCCATCTGATGGATGTGCATTCCTCACAGTAGCAAATGGAATATTTGTCACTCAGGGCACAGTCAGGATGTGTATCCTGACTTGTGCACATATAACATTCTGGTCTTGTGGCCACCATGTAGTTGGGTTTGTGTGTGGAAGCTGTTTGAACAGGAACTGCTTGTAGAAGGAAAGATGCATCTCATGATTTCATTCAGACATGTAGCCTGGTCTGAAAAGGGCATAGAGTAATTCTGACCCCATAATTCTGAATGACATAGATGTTACTACATTCATTTGAAGATCTGTAGCTTGTGAAGGAGAGTGTACACGCAATTATTTTTGTTATTGATGTGTATGATTTAGTTGTCATGATAATGTGTTCCAGGTAAATTTTACTAGCCCTTCACCAAACAGAATTTTTGTTTTATGAATAAGTGTGATTCTCATAATACCAATCAGGACTTTTAGTTTGGGATCGGGAACTATTTTATGGTAGGTTCAGTTTTAAGTATTGAGTGTGTTTAAAAGCTCTGTCTTGTGTTAGAGTGGTGGTGAGTTTGTCATGCTTCTGCATATCATTGTTTAAACATCATGGATCATAGGTGATACCCTTTAACTCTTTGGGAGTGGCTTTGCCACCTCCACATATTCAAAGCTAGGCCATCTGAAATGTGAAACATACAGCTAACTTAAATTGAAGAACTTGCTGGTTTAGTTACATTTATTGTGCACTCAGTGGGTTTTGTATTTCAAACCAAATAAATTACTAAAGGGTTCTTTTTTATTAGACATTATCCCAGATTTTGCTTCATGTCACGCAATTGAGGTTAAGATTTGCATGTTCTGCAAATTTTCCTATTCTAAGGATTGCTTATTGTTGCATATTGTCCTCTGATAGCCACTAAATTTTGTGAGTGTGAGGCTTGTTTAGAGCCAAAATAGCTAGGAATGTGGACAGGCAGTGTTGGAGAGAGAAAACAACATTGGTGTGTACATGAAAAATTGATTTAGAAGGAGAAGGGAAATGTCTCAGTACTTTGTGTCAGGCTTCATTTTTACACCAATTATTAGGAGATAAGATCCCTCACTAATTTTTAGTCTACAATAAACAAAATACGATTCTTTTTTTCTTAATTGCTATGAATACAATATTCAAGCTGTGAGTTTGGCCATGTTTTAAATTTTCCATAAAAGCAGAAATTAACTAAGAGAGCCCTCATCTGCTGACTTCCAGATATAAATTGGACATGATTTATAAGAGTCTAGTTACACAAAATGTATGCTTTCTGTAGAAGAGAGTTTATTCTCCTTTCAACACTTAAGGATACAACATTTTGCAGGCAATAACTGAAAGTGGTGCAGGCCATATTTCTGAGAGCCTAGCTAGAAGATGCTATTAATACTGTGATTTTGGACATAAGCACATTAACAGATATTCAGAAGAGTCAGGACAGAGGAGGCCAGCTTTCTGAAGAGATTCTGGAAGGCATTTCATATTTTTTATTATTTGGCAGTCTGTTTAAATGAGCATTCAGATTCAGAACATTAAACATGCAAAGTGATAGAAGTCTTTCCTTTACTTATGTGTTCTGCAAAGCCTGTCCTGAAGTGGTGTTCTTGAATCTCACCATGCTGATCAAAATAAAATGGGACAAATAATGATGATAATGATATTGCTGTTTATCTAACTTACACTAGTACATTTGCTACAGTCATTAAAAACCTGATTTTTAATGGATGAAATAGAAATACCTGTTTTTCAAGGGTATGTGGATGACTAGGTAAATTAAACAAGTCCAATGTCATTTAACTCATTGACTTGGTAGCAGTCTGGAAGGTAGATATCTTAAAAAAAAAAAAAAAAAGAGAGAGAGTATGGGTAGTAGGAAGCCTGCCACTATTTGAAGAAATAAATCAACTGAAACAGCTGATGCCATGATGAATGCAAAAGAATCTGTCTAACTTAGAACTTGCTTGTTCTGAGTTTTTGTTTGTTTTTTAAATGAGGGCTTCTTCCTTACTTATGGAAAGGTGGTGACCAGTCAACTCACTGCTCTGGCAAACACACACATACATTGCATAGAATACCCACAGCTGTAATACAGATGTGGGAGGGACTGGGCTTTGGGTGTATCCTCTCTGACATCTTCTCTTGAGCAAAACTGCATCTTCTGAATTAACCTGCTATGGCTTTTTGGACATGTAATGATATCTCAAAGGTTTCTTCTCCAGTGACAGCAGGCCTCCAGCTGGCCTGGCATACTACCCTTTCCCTGGTCTTAAACCACCATATCTACCCAAGGAGTGCAGCAATTTACAAGTGTACTTGTAAGTGGCAATTTAGGTAGCCCATACATAGTCTTTGCTTACTGTAAAGGTGCAATAACAAATCCTTTCAGTCTCACAGCAAAAGAAATTCAAGCTTTCAATCTTGGCTGCTCACTGATACTTGCTAATGTGACTCGGAAATGAACTAGGAAAAAATTTGCAGTAATCTGACTATATACAAATAAAGCTTCATGGGTTTCATTCTGTCTTCTTTTTCTTTAAATGGACCACTACTCTTAGTGATCTTGTTCACAATAAAGTTTCATAAGTAGTTGTAGCAGTCCCATCAGGAATATTGGTTGGAGCATTGTGGGTTTTGGACAGGAATTAGTGGCTCAGACTGGTTTTGGGGCTTGGAAAATGTTTGCACAAATGCATGTAAGTATGCAGATTTAGCCTATCTTAAGACCATGCCACTGCTTAAAGAGGGTTTAGGCTCTACCTGGACTGAACTTTTCCTGCCATCTTCTTATCATTTGCCAAGTCAGTTCCTGAATCAGGAACTGACTTGGCTGAAATCTAATGTTGGACCAATAACAAAGTTTTTTGATGAGCTTTTATTGGACCCTGTTCTTGGCCTAACTTGAAATCCATTTGCACAAAACCATGCCAAAAGGAAGGCAACTGGGTGCAAGATTGCTTTTCTACTTACAGAGTTCTTTTTTCTCTCCTTTGTAGCATCCTCCTGCAATTTGTCTATCAGAGATAGGAGTATAACCAAAAGATCTGTCATTAGTGTTCTATTTTAAGATCAGACACATACTCTGAATTCATGATACTTACTTTAATCATTCAGGCTCAGTTAAATAATACATCACATTACAGCTTTTTAAGTATAGTAATGATGTTAATTGATCTAAGCAGAAAAACGGAATTATTCTAACAATTTTTTATTAATGCTATAATAAATGCCACTAATAAAAGTTACATTGTTGATTTGTTTTTCATAGTAAGTTGCCCTAAACAAAACAGGACTTTGAGTTGTGCTTTCTAAAGCAACTTACTAAATATAATTCTAAAATAATCCTGCCACTAAAAGTTAAAATGTGCTCCAGTGTAAGATCATTAAAATAACATATTCAGCACAAATACTTATTTGTCAGATATTCCCAATTATTAAACCCATCACTCCTTGCTTTATGCAATTAGCACAGAATAGGGAAATTTTTGTGCTCTGCTGTTGCTTGGCAAAGGTATTCAGTCTTGGGGCTCTGTAGCTTACTAATGAATAAAAATGGATATGTACTTAAACCCTTAACTGTGCATAGCAAGGTTTTAGCATGTTATAAAATCTAAAATTAGAGCAGAGTACGTGAACAGCGTTAATAAATGGATGGAGCTGCTTTCACTGAAAAGTACGGGGTTGACTTTGATGATTAAATAAGGTTTTAGTCATGCAAATATTTGCTAGTTGCTGTTAATTCCTTTTTTCCCCCTCAGAAATACATTCTCTTTAAATTTCTGTTCTTTCAGTTTACATAGACGATAAAATTATTTTCTATTTGATTATATTTGTGCAATAAGAAGGAAGGCAATGTAGACCAAACAGACTGACAAAGTAGACAGTCCTTTTAGCAGACATTTTTGATGCTGGATCTCAAACTTTTTATTCCCAGAAAGACATTTTTTTAACCCCTACTCTATCATGTGGCAAGTAGGCCTTTAGCAGTATAGCTGCTTGCTATGAATTCAGACGTTGACAATTGTATTTTGTAGTGCCAGATCCTTTCAGTGTAATAAGATTGATAAGGTCAGGCATTCCAGGACCCACACCTCTGGATCCTGGCTCACCTCAATGGGATCTAGCTGCTTGTGCTGTTTTGCAGGAGGCATGGTAGCAAAACTTAAGGCTATGTCAGGAATAGTCACGTTAAACTAGAGTGAATTCAGGCTCTGGCTAGCATCAGAGCAAGAATTGTAGATTACAGTACAGACTGAAATGCTTAGTTCTTCCTGCATCTGCACTTGGCTTGCTGAATGGTGTGTCAGGTGTTCCGAATGAAAGTGTGATGCTTTAATGTACTTAGGCTGTTTTCTCCTCCAGTGATTTTCATTTTTCTTGCTTTCTGTAGACTAATTGAAAGCAGTAAATCAAAGGTCTGTCAATATTTTTTATTGGCAGGTTTGTTCATAGTCATCAGTTAGATACACAGAAGAGCAGAGAAGGCAAAAAGCTAAGATCTCATAATCATTCATCATGTAAATTAGGTTTCTTTTTATTTGTTTGTTGTGGGGAAGATAGAGAATGTTGTATAAAAAAGATAAAGAAGATAAAAATCAGTGTGATCTTTTATGAGAGATTCATATGTGAAGTGAGGTAAGTTTTATCTTATTCTAAAACCATGTAGTTCATTGGAATTTCTGTACAACTCAAGGGGGCACAACCTAAAAAAAAGAAAGAGAATCAAACAGATGTAGTTTGAAAAGCCAAAACCAAAAGCCTTATTATAATTAAGAAATGTATTGTTTAATTGAGGTCACAGTGAATACCACGTTTCACATGTTGTCCTTGAGCAGAAAGGGTTTCTAGTCTGTCTCTGCTTGCATTTAGGCTTTTCTCTGTTCACTTGAAAGATTGTTGAGAATTAATTATTGAATGTTTTGATGGGGATTGCTTCCTATTATCACCTTCATAAAACTGATGACAATTTCTGGGGCAAATCAGAAATAAGCTGGGGGATAAGCATCAGCTTCCATACAGGTTAGCTAGGTCATGTCTGTGTAGTGTTTGTCAGTTGTTCAGCTGTGGAAGTCTCCACCTTTAGCAGATCAAAACAATGCAGAAAGATTGACTTTAGTCAAGTCCATTGACCTCACCTGCATAGTAGAAATATTTTACATCAGAGCAAGGATGAGGGCTAAGGATTTTATTATTTGTTGGGGATTTTTTGAGTATCTGGGACCTGTGGTGGTTGTAAGAGTAAACATCAATGCCAGTTGAATCATCAGCATAAATTCCATTTGTTATTTTGATTTGTGGCTTTCCAGATGGAGCCCAGTTTGAGAATGAAGGACGGGGCTTTTTCTGCTGTCAATGCGATTAAGGACCAGCTGTTAGGTCCTCAGGCGAAACAGTTCCTGTTCTTGAAGTTAAGTCTCACACTTTTAGGACTTCAAGTGGATCCGCAGCTTTAGTTCCATTTCCATGTGTTAAACCTTCTGCGCTAGGGAGATGAGGGTTAATCACGGGTGCTGAGGCAGATAGGTAAAATTCCAAAGTAGTATATTTATTACACTCTGTAGGTTTGGCGTCAGCATTATTGTCTGCACTGCCTCAGGCAGCTGTGAGGTAGAGATCATTGTTTTGTATTTGATATGCTATTTTCTCGCTAACCACGGTTGTAAGTCAGAGCACTGACTTGAAGACATTTGATTATGTGTGATTGTGGCAGCTTGCATGCTAATCTATCATACAGATACACCCAAGTGACTTGAAAAATGTCTTCTACCCCTATTTTCACTATTTTCTGCAGTCACATTTTGCTGACAGCATGCCCCCTACTCAGACTGCTCCTCTCCTTTCCTGTGGTTGTGGACATGGCATGAAGGTCTGGCAGAGCAGATGTTTCCATAGTAGTTAACCATTCGGTGGTGCTTGGGTTGTCTACATGAGGAATGAAAACACTTATCTGGTGAGGGTCTGCTGTCAGGTATTGCCGTACTGCCCAGAAACGGCCTGCTGTCCTTCAGTATGTCAAGTGTAAGGATGCTGGATTTTGTGCTGTTGATGACTGCAGGACAGAACCATGCTTACACCATCGATCAGCAACCTAACTCTATCAATGAACCTTTTTTTACAGCTCCCTGGTAGCTTCCTTTTTTTTTCTTTTTTAGTTTAGGAGTAATTTTCACCATTTTGTCTATTTTGTCCTGTCTTACAGTTTGATGATGAGTATTGTGGAGTACACAGTCATAGAATCACTAAGGGTGGAAAAGGCCTCCAAAATCATGAAGTTGACTTTTGACCAAACACTACTGTATCAACTAAACCATAGCACTAAATGCCATATCCAGTCATTTCTCAAACACTTAAAAGGATGGTGGGATGGTGACTCTACCCCTTCCCCGGGCAGCTTGTTTCATTGCTTAACCACCCCTTCAGTGAAGAAATTCTCCCAGATTTCCAACCTGAACCTAACCTGGCACAGCTTGAGGCTATGTTCTCTTTTTCTGTCACTTGTTACACGGGAGAAGAGGCCAACCCTTACCTGGCTACAGCCTCCTTTCAGGCACTTGTAGAGAGCAGTAGGATCACCCCTGAACCTCCTTCTCTCTGGGCTAAACACCTGCAGATCCCTCAGTTCCTCCTCATATAATTTATGCTCTAGACAATTCACCAGCTGTCTTGCCCTTCCCTGGATGTGCTCCAGCACCTCAGTGTCCTTCCTGTAGTGAGGGGCCCAGAACTGGACAGAGGACTCAAGGTGTGGCCTCACCAGTGCTGAGTACAGGGGTCAATCACTGCCCTGGTCCTGCTGGCCACACTATTGCTGACACGGGCCAGGTGCCATTGGCTTCTTGGCCATCTGGGCACAGCTGGCTCATGTTCAGCTGCTGTTGATCAGCACCCCCAGGTCCTTTGCCTCTGGGCAGCTTTCCAGCCTTTAGCACTGCATAGGGTTGTTGTGACCCAAGTGCAGAGCCCACCACTTTCCCTTATTGAACCTTAGACAGCTGGCCTTGGCCCATCAATCCAGTCTATCTAGATCCCTCTGCAGAGTCTTCCAGCCCTCCAGCAAATCCACCCTCCCACCCATCTTAGTGTTGTCTGCAAACTGACTGAGGATTCACTCAGTCCCCTTGACCAAATTGCTGATAAAGATAAGGAACAGGGGTGGCCCCACCCAACTGGTTGTGGCGTTTACCATCACTCTCTGGGCCAGCAGGTTTTTAACCCAGTGAAGAGTGCACCTCTCCAAGCTGTGGGCTGCCAGCTTGTCCGGGAGAATGCTGTGGGAGACAGTATCAAAGGCTTTAATGAAGTTGAGGTAGACACATCCACAGCTTTTCCCCCTCATTCACTTGGCAGGTCCCTGCCTGTCCCTGCCACAAAAAAAAGATCAGGTTAGTCAGGCAGAACCTGTCTTCCATAAACCTATGCTGGCTGGGCCTGATCTCCTGGTTGTCCTCAGTAGTGTAGTATGCTTTTATTTACCCTATATTCTAATTTTCTTTAAAAATTGGCTGTTTTTCATGATATCAGTAGAACTAAAACAATTAAACAGACTTTTTGTGCACAAAATAAATGCACAAAATCTTGTCTTATGCTCTGACATTGAGTCCACCAAACAGATTTTAACAGCTATGAAATCAGTATCTTGATTAGCTGAAATCAAGTCAAGTAAACTTAACAGAATATGTGGTATGGGAAAAATTCTTATGCTGTGAAGAATTGATTTAATATTTCTTAGTCTCATTTAACTGCTATTACAGATGACCACGGTGATGACTTATTTGACTGAATGGCCTCGTCTTTCCAGTGGTCTGGTCTACTTTTAGTCTGTCTATCCGAGAGATGTAAAATTAATCCTGATCACTCACATGTAAAATTCAGCATTGCCAATCAGTTGTCTTTAAAGCTGCATACTCTAAATCCTAAAAAATATTTTATATAGGTTCTGAACTTTTGATCTGCGAGTAATAGGATTGTCTTTTCTGTTGTGGTTTTGTGTGCACAAGGCATTTCCCCCATTTTGCACATAACGTAAAATATTTGCTCTGCTTTTCAAAATATGTTTAGCTGTTAGGAAATAATATCTAGGAAGCAAAATAAAGAAAGCTAAATATAACCACAGAGATTTTTTTTTAATTTGTTGAGGATAAAATGAGTGGAGATTTAAAAAAACCACAAACGGGAGTTTTCTCTTAAAATTGCTTTGTGTTTATAGCATTGTGGAATTTAGTAGCAGATCTATTTATCTATAATCTTGTTAACTATTACTTTATTGGTTACACTATTCAATACCTGTAGAATAAGGGGACATATTGCCCATTGCCATGGGTTCTCATCGTTCCACTGAAGTGAATGGAAGCAGCTGAAGATCTGCCAAATGTTTGCTTTCTGTAAGCTCTGAAGTCTCTCTCAGCATAGCGCTAAAAAATGGTTTTGTTCCCTCTTATTTAAGTGTACTGCCAGAAATTTTTTTTTCTTATTTAAACCTGGACACATGGTACAGGGTTGAAGTGCACATGTGGGTGAGGAAATTAGGGTAATTACCCCTAAAATCCCAGATTCTTTGAGATCATCCCCTCTTTCCATATGCATATAGAAGATTACTTCTGCCAATACTGTTGAATTTTATTTATCTTCTTACACCCTTTAGTGTCTACCGCTTCACACCATTTATTTTCCTCTTGCACTAGTCTGTCTGAACAACACTCAGGTGGGTCAGATTTTTGATTTTTTTTTTTTTACTTGTTCTCCGTATCATTTCTCCAGGTCCCCCTGTTTTCTTCTCCTGAGGGGATATCTAAAGTCTGAGCACTTTATTGGTAGTGTCAACAGAATAAAATAAACTTTTTCTGACAGATTTTTAGTCTAGACTTTGTACCACCTGACAAAAGGATGTAGGCTACAGGAAGCATGACTGATGGGAGAAGTCCAGCCAGGTGCTATCCATACCATGACTCCTGTTGGCATTAAAAAATGTTTCCTGGGGAAATACTTTGTCCTGAACTTATTCCCAAGCTTACACTCCTTAAAAACTTGGATGTTCAACTTACTGTATTGAAAACATATTCAGTGAAAGGAGAAAGAATTTGGGAGAATAACCTTTCCTTTTCTTCACCTTTCTTCTTTTCCAAGATTCCAATCTTGTATTAGGCTTGTCAGAGGTGTTACATATTTGGTACTCTCTTGCCTCCCACTTCTTCAAGGCACATAAATCCATTCAACTCTATCACCTTTGTGATATTGCCAACATACAACACTCTTGATCAGTCCACTGTAAAAATTCCTGCTGCTGCTTTCATTTCCTCCTGTTTGGGTTGCTGTAACTCACAGCTCTTGGGCAGTTAACTGCTGCAATACTCTGTAGGATTGGTACTCACAGTATGCTATCACAACCCAATGTGTTTTGGACAGTGACTACTGTGTGCTTTAATTCCTAAAAATTTTGATAATTTGGTCTCTTAATTGTGTCAAAAAACTTGAATTCATTAGCATGTTTTCATTGAATTCTTCCATCTAAATCAGCTTGCATTTAGTTGATAATCTTAAGGGTCTTTTTTCAGCCTAAATGATTCTGTGATCATAGTTAATAGCTTCCCTGACCTCAAGCGTAGTGCCATTCAATGTCAGATCTGTCTGCTACAGGAAAGTTTTCATTCCCTTTTAATTCCAGATCTTCCTTTTTCAAATTAAAGGTTCCATGGTGAGTGACTAAAAAAGAACTATTAAGTGGGTAGAAATTGAATGGATGTGAGATACTTGAGTGGTGAGAAAGATATTTTTCTACAAAAATGGATGCCACTTAGTTCTGCTGCCTGAGAGATGATTATAGTAATTGAAGTTGATCACAATTAGACGTTTAAATTTGCATTGCCTTGAACTGAAGCATTTTTATTTAAATTCATCACTCATTATGCCTTTACATGTACTGTTCAAAGTCTGAGGACTGCATAATTTACAACAAAGAAAACAAGTCACCGAACGTAATGAGCTAAACTTCTAACAATACCCTCAAATTTCACCTGTAATTAATCACTCATGCTCAATTGCAGACAAAAATGTTAGCATTTACACATGTAACTGCATGTAGACACAGTCAGACAGAACTTTTCAGTACTGTCACCCCTCTTGGATTTCAGGCAAAAGAAATAAATTGAAATACTTTTCTTAAAACGGCCAAGTGAATTATTGTTCCATAACATTAGGGTGGTAGATTACTGAGAGCACACTAGATGTATGTTCTGTTCTTGTTTTTATGACAGAAATAACAAAGTACGAGGCTGGAGAAATATGCATGCTGTAGACTTGTTTAACAGCTGTAAAGCATTTTTAGGACTGGATCTTTGTGTAGCTGTGCATGGTTGTGAGTTTTGCCTTTAAATTTCCCAGAACGAGTGGTTGGACCGAAGTCAGGAGTGGCCACACGTTGCACACTGTGCTGCAGCTGTGGGATGCAAACTGGTGTGTGTGAAAAAGGGTGTGAAAAGGGCATGAAGGGCTCTGCGAGCATAGGGCTCCCCTAAAGGAGTGTTTTTGGTTTGTTTGGGGTTTTTTTAAGAAACTCTGGTATAATGGCCTTTGACGTTGTGAAAAACCTTCTTATGGGAGGAAAAATGTTACGGGGTATGTGATGCAGTGACAGTGATACTTCTGAAATACATAAAATCTTGAGTTTCCATGAAGAAGTGGAAAAGTCTGAAAAACAAGCGAAAACCAAACCACAACAAACAAAAAAATAATAATTGAAATAACACGTGTATCTTTTGGGCTGTCATTTTAAAATTCTGATTGATGTAACTTGTCTAGAGCAAGTTTTAACTTTATAATTTGAATTGGCACTTTTTATGTGGTTTCCCTTTTCCCACTTCCATGCCTTTCAGGCTTCCCAAGACATGTTTTGTTCATTTGGTTTTAATTCTGTCCCAGTTAAGCATCTTAGTGCCAAAACAATTCCTGTGTGGGCAAAGAAGGGAGCTTGTGATGCAGGCACCAACTGGTCATTATAGTCACATTTATTCTGGTAGCAGCAGCAGCCAAAGGCTGTTCTGGATCCCAAGGCCAAATGACCTGGCACAGCTTGTGTCCATGCAAATAAATTAATTTATATCACCCAAACAGGATGATCTGATCTAAACTTACTTCTAAGAATACTCCCTGGCTTTGAATGTTTCTTTTGAAATTCTACGTAAAACTGTGCCAGACGGGTTTCTCTACAGGCAGGCACGTGCAGACCTCCACCTTTGCCCTGTCTGTGGTTGATGCTGTGGGTCTCACCTTATAAGCCTGTGTCAGGTGCAGGCAGTGACCGGCACAGGTCTTCTCTGAGAGTTCCCACCAATTCTAATTCTTGGGCTTTGTGATTCTAAAGTTTCCAAAGCTCTGTTAAGGTCTTCAGGCATTGTGCTTGTACAGACAGGCTGATGAAAAACCCACAGACTTTATAATTTTCAAAGAAAAAGTAGAAAAGGAAACTAATTGAGAAGGAGAAATTCTTTATGTATCTCCAATAATGACAAATTAGAGAACTGAAAATACTGCTTTCTTAATGCATACATATTTTTATAAATTATTTTCTACCAAATGTTTCTAAATTTAATAGAAAACTTGTTGTAAGAGACATCAAAGGAAACGGAGACAGGTTCCTTTGCAGGTGTTGTGCGTTCTGTCTTTTTATTGTGGGATGGCTCCTGTTTTATACAGAAAGAGGCCAGTTTGATTGGTAATACAAAAGGCAAACCTTTCTACCAGTTGGTCATCCCAGAGGGACATCAGAAGAAGGTCCCTCTTTTAAGAAAGAATGTAAACATTTCTATATTTACAAAACATTGTTCTTCTGTTTACCAGAAGAAAGCCTGGGAAAGAACCCTTTTTTAACATCAACACGTTCAGCTTGAAAATTCAGGACTACAAAAACTATCACAATGGAATGTGCCAGAGAAGAGCCATACTCAGCACGAAACACTTGGTATCAAAGATCTTAGGACAATGAAACTGAAGGAGCAATGTAGAAAACTTTTGTGTTTATCAAATATATTTTAAATCAACCCACCTGTGGGTCAAAAAGCATGAGTGCCACCAAGCCCTCTTTCAAGTGAGAACTAAGTTAAGATCTGAGGAGTCTTACATAGAATACATTAGGTAAGGATGTCCTGCAGCATTTTTCTGATCTACGTGTGACATAAGAGGTTTCTGATTTTTCATAAGAGCTACCTCCACTGGTAAAAATAAAATAAAGGGAAAATAGTTTAAGGTATGGCCTACTGACATGTCTTAATGAGCATGTCTTTTTCAGCCATGTGAAAGGAAGAGGATTGATAATTACACAGTCAGTAGCTGAGATATCTTAGAGCTTAGGTAGCAGAACATGTTTGTATTTATTCTGTGTATACACCGTTGCTTCTGCAACAGAAACGGGTTCAAAAATCACAAACACTTTGTTTTAATGAATAATAGTTTCACTGGCCTACTTTTTCTCTGTTGTTCTCCCTGCAGGTCAAAGCAACAGATGCAGATGCTGATCAGTTTGGAGAAATTGAGTATTCTCTTTATGATGGATTTAATTTTTATGAAAAATCCAAAGCTTTTCAGATTGACCCACACACTGGTCAGATCTTTGTGTCTCAAGACATTGACAGAGAAGGAGATCCAACCACTTATGATCTCTTAGTAAAAGCTACAGATGGGGTAAGTTTCACTTTTCTACACTGCCAGATTTGTGAATGCATTTGGCAGATTGGACGTCTGTTATACTTTTAAATGAGAATGTAGTGACTATGTAAAAATGGTATCGATTTGAATAAAATTTCTTATCCTTAAAGAGAGCAGAAAATTATATTCATGAACTTCTAATTTTCACCCAAATTAATAAAATTGTCTGTGAAATACCCAATGACTTCTAAATAAGGTTTGGAAAAATGTTTCTAGGATATGTTAGTTCTTGCTAATTTTCCAATTTTCCTCCTTCTATTGGAACCACTGGACTCCAAGTTACTTCTGCTCCCTGCTTTCAA
Source organism: Cettia cetti (assembly GCA_013401135.1). Taxonomy (NCBI): domain Eukaryota; kingdom Metazoa; phylum Chordata; class Aves; order Passeriformes; family Sylviidae; genus Cettia; species Cettia cetti. Next base: position 42,127 of record VZUI01046493.1, read on the forward strand.
GATCACTGCAGCAGTAATAAGGCAGTACCATTGGCTAGAACTGCATGGCTACTGTGGGTGACAGTGACTTTCCTGGGTAAATTCCTTGTGCTTTCTAGCTGCCTGATACCATTGCTGCTGCTGTGGCTGGGTGCAGCCTCCCTGCAGCTTCATGTCTGAAAGTTTTCCCAGTTTACAAGATCTGGTGCTTGGAAGTGGGTATTTATGGTACAGCAAGGGCAGGGTAGTTGTGTGTGCCTGAAATAGTCCATTGCAGATCCTGAAAAGGAGGGTGAGGAGGCATTTGCTATGGTAGGAACATATTAAGATGCGAGGAATAGACACGTGCCTACCTGATGCCATGTAACAAAAAATTTTCCTAGTAAGCTCCAGAAAAATAATGGAAGAAAATTATTTATTATATTATTTTCATTACAAAATATTCATTTTGTGATCTTCATGGTGATTTGCAGTCTGAGAAAATTTGCATTGTGAGGCCCACCCTGTACTTGTCTTTAGCTTCTTCATCTTAATAGTGAATTGTGAAGAAGCTGAGGAAAAGGCTATTGGTTGCCTTCAAATGTTAAAATCAGCATAAGGACACTTTTCAAAATGTTATTCAGGTCACGTTTTGCAGTAGAATTTGTGCTGAAAAGCATTGAAATTCAGTTATTTCAGAGTATGCAGTTTTTATTTCTTACTTTGAATATTAAACTTGCATTCAAGATAATGTCCTAAGTGTATCTAATATAACTTTATAAAAATGCAGTTGTGCTAGAAATGCTGTATTTTTCATTAAAATGCTTGTAGTTTTTGTTATTGTACACTGAAGAAACCTAGTGAAGTATGATTTCCATATTCATGAGTAGATGAACTTAAATAGCTGCAGTTGATGGTTGTATTAATTATTTCATTTTGAGAATGTAGCCCTTGAGGGTATATCTCTGTTTTGTTGAATTCAGATATTTGTGTAGAAGTTACAATCTGATTTTTTTCTTCAGCTGTCACAATTCAGTGTTCATTTCAGAGGCTACAGAAATATTCTTTTATTAATATTGCCTTTAGCAGTGTGCTTTTTCTTCCTCATAGCTTGCTTTAGAGGAGAAAAAATTACATAAATATATTTGTATGTTTGTTTCCATATTCATCTGATTTGAATGTCTAATTGACCCTTCTTATTGTAGGGGACTTGGACTGGACAACCTTTGAAAGGTCTCTTCCTACTTAAACCATTCTATGGTTTTAATATAAGAATATAAGAGTGAGTTTTTCCAGGACAGTGCCTGTAATGTCTAGAGCAGAGCTAGTTCTATCTGACCATTTTGGAATTTCACTTGTATGTGATTCCTGTCATCAAAATTTATACTTGATACAGATATCCAAACTTTGATGAGTAAAGCAGTCTGTTGAAATGTATAATAGCAGAAAATTATGCATTCTGTTATACTTCATCGTTTCCTTTTTCCTCTCATTCACATGTTTTGAAGCTGTATAAATGTAAAGGACACATACACATGTCTGGAATACCAAGATTAGCCATTAATAAAGGGTATGTGAGAGCAGGAAAATAGCAGTGAAATTCTGAAAAGTTTCTATGATACTCAGTCTGGTACAGAAAATTATTTTGAAAACCTGAAAGAAAATCTGTTTGCATGAAAAAAGCTTTATGCCTTATTTTTTTTTACTCAAATTACTGCTCTATTGATAAATCTTACCTCAAGTTAAAGGAAAATAGCCAATGCATTGAAACTATAGGGTATTTAATTTTAAATTTTTTCTGTTATTTATCTTCATTTAGGGACCTTGTCTTTTCAGTATTTCAGTAATGGGGAGAAAGGTTCCATTTTTTATTGCCTTGCTTGTGACAGGCAAGGCTTGATCTTTTTACTGGAAGTCAGCACTTTGTAGAAGTTTGCCCATCTGACACCTAAATACTAAAGCACCTTAATTCAGTATCAGCTTTTCAAAATTTTCAGTGCATCTGAACTTGTGTTGACCAACTCTCTACCTTTAAAGCAGAATTGTAGTAGGATATTTATTTTATTTCCTGGCATTCTGCTGCTGATTTTGATGGATTAAAGATGTTAGGTGTAGGACACAGAGTGGAGGCTGTGATCAGGGAAGAAATGTGCACAGAAAAGAGAGGAAGAATGAAGGGTCACTTGAGACAAAGGAGGGTAGGGAGATGAAAAGGAAAGAAAATAGCACAGTTAATTAGAAATGAGGAGGAAAAAAAAGTATTTTCCAGGTGGTGTACAGTTTATCTTACAGCAAAACTATCAGTTTCCTCCACCTGTTCCTGGATACTCCATTACATGGCTTTAGAGCTTGTCAGTCATGTCTTTTATGCATGTGTGGAAAATGTAAGAAGTGAACTTAAATTGCACACAAGAGCCCGTGGAGAGGCAGGTGGAAAACAGCTTCTGTTAAAGTGCTTTTAAATAAACATCCTGTGAGACCTTGTGGGAGCACTCTCACTGATTAAGCAAAAATAAAAAGAAGGATCTTTGTCTCTTTTATATGAAATGATACGTCTTCAGTTTTTCAGCTGCTTCATCATCACTGCAGAAGGTTCAGTACACCGTCAGCAGGTGTGTTAGTGACTCTCTTACTGCCCTTCTGCATAGAGAGACACTTTATCTTTTGCTTTTTGGTAATCTACCCTGCCTATCCAATTTTCTTTGTCTTTTACACTAAAGCAAGCAAAACCTAGATATAAACACTTGACACTCACAGGCGAAGCTTCTGAAGAACTTAAGGCTTTTGAAATAATTGGAGACATCTCTGTCCACTTTGACAGCATTGCAACTTTAAGACAACATATCCTTTAGGTTTACCAAAATAAGCCTTTATGTCAGAGATTCTGTATCTAACAGTTCAGTTTGGAACAAAAATTTGAAGCATGGTTCAATGACAAAAACTTTGGAGGCTGTGATGAAAATCTTGGAGTTTTAAGCATTTTACTGCACTGAAATTAAGAAATACAGCTGCTCAAAATAGCGTCATTTCTACCTATTAAGACTAAGATTTTCCCCTGCCAAAGACAGGGTAATTTTTTTTTAAAGTCTTGATAAAAAGGTCTACTGATAGCTTTAGCTATTCATACAGATTTGATCCTTCTGAAGTAATAAAAACATTAATTTTTGGTTTTTGACTTGATGGTAGTTTATGTCCCCTTTTTTTCCCAGGAGAGACACAACCCTCAGGACTGTGAAAGAGAAGTCATTGTAATTGTGACTTTTTGTTCCACCAGAGAGTACAACAGTAGTTAAAAATACTTGAACATTTGTGATAAGGGATTTTAAAATTAACAGCTGTGGCTTTCTGTTGCTTGTTACGATGTTTTGGCAAATGTAGTTTTCTGTCAGCAATAGACTTTATATGTCAGCCTTGTTATTTTGGAAGATCTATGTTTTGCTTGCTTCTGAGTAGATGAAGTATATCCACATTGTAAGGAAATAAAAGGAGATTTAGTTCTTTTACAACTGGAATTATACTTTTTTTCAGTTGTCAGAGCAAGAATTGGGCATAAACAGTTAATATCAGAAGTTATTAAGTAAATATCATAAACAGTTAATATCATAAGTTAAGTAAATATCATACGTGGCATGTGAAGGTATACACTGCTTCTTCAGGAAAAGAAGGTTCTGCCTCCATTGTAAAATTTGGTCAATCTTCTTAGAGAATAGGTTTCCCTATATACGTAGAGTTAATCAATTAAAAAAGACTTTTCAGTCTTTACATAACTCTGTAGTACAAATACAAATTGGCTGAAGAGTGGGGTTTGGGTTTTTTTCGTGTCTGTTTAGCAATAATGAAGCTTGAAAGAAACAGTTTAACACAAGTTCTTGTGAGTTTGGTTTCATGCTATTCCAACCATTTTTTTACATGCTTTTTGTTCTTGACCTCACTTCTTCCCTGGCCCTCTTCCCTTAAAAATATTTCTGATTTGTGTTCTAAAGTACCTGAAAGCCGTGGACACACAGAGCATCTTCTGACAGTGAGCAGAGAACATTCCCGCCTCCCCCCGCCTCCTTCCCTTGCCTTCCCATTTTAGCTCCTGTGCAGGGATTTCCTTATTAAGGAAATCCAGGTACTGGAGAAGGGGCTTGCCCTGAAGTGGGGGTGTTGGCATTGGGCTTACTGCCATCTCCATTTCTCCATATTGGCATGGGGTTTTTGTGGCAGTCCCAGTAATTTGTAGGTTGATGACTGTCCTTTAGAGTCCTGGTTCCCAAGCAAGAAGAGTCTTGGCTTCTGGCTGCCTGTGAAGCAGCATGAGCCCTGGAAGCATGCCACGCTTTTTTTTCTTCAGAAGCACACCAGGAGGATGTGGGATAAATCTCCTTGTTTGTGGGTGAAACACAGACACGTGATGCACAAGATCATCTTAATTTTCCACTTACTTGAGTCTTTATGGGAATGTCAGTGCACCAATAGAGGTAACATTACAACACAGAAGGAAAAAACAAAACCAAAGCAAAAATCACTATGAAAATGTAGAAGCAAATGCTGATAGTATTTTTTTCCCCAAAATAAATCTGAACCTGTGGATGCACTAAGCAAACTCTCAAAAGTAGTTCCGTGGGAGATTGTTATATGGGAGTCTAAAGGAGTCATATCCCATCTAAATCCTTGGATAGTTTAATGAAGGTCAGGTTTAAAAAATAATTGACTGAACAATTGGATTGCAGAATTATGCAACGTAGTTGGTTTTGGGTTGGCTTGGTTTTCTTTGTATCACGGCTACTGTGACTGCAAAATGAAGTTTGCACTAGCTCAGCAGAGTTTGTCATGTGTATGCATGAACATCTGATCTGTGTCAGCAGTTTCCCTAAGTGACTGCTACAAGCACAGCACGCTCAGTGTGACTTTGAAGAGCTCAGGATTCTTCCTCCATCTGTATTTTAATGTACTGCATAAAACACATGCAGACTGTACATGCCTGTCCCTAGCATTCACTGTTATCTTTGCCACAGTGGACCTGCTTTCTTTTTAAAATGCTTGTACTTCCTATGGCTGTAAAATAAGCTTGGAAACATGAACCCCTCCAAACTCATACAGGGAGTACTCTGAGAAGTAAATTGCCATTAGTTTCACTCAGTTGCCTCTGGGGTCTACACTTCAGCACCCACAGAACTGTCTTTTTTTGCAGATTGTCACAAAATTCAGTGCTTTGTCATAGCAAATCAGTGTTTTTCTATAGCATAGTCTGATAAGCCAGCTTGCAGTTGCTCCTTTCTTCTCCAGTTTTACTCCACAGCAAGACTTAATGTGGTCCCATGTGGTATTTTAGTGGGCTTTTGTAGGGCATCTGTCAGTGAATTGAGGATAGGTCTCATAGCAGCCTGACAGGTCAGCTTTTGGCTGTCTTGCACTGCTTTGAGTCTTTGTCCCTGGATGAAAAAGCCTCATATTCGCCCTTACAATGGTCATGCTTTTATATCTGAAAGTCTCATAGAGAGTATTCCTGCTTCACTGGAGCACCACAGTCACCTGAGGGGCATGTCTTTCCGAGGCATAAAGCCCTGACTTTTATCTGTAAAGGAATAAGTGGGGTGTTGATGATGTCAGCATAAGCAGATGAAGATAGACTAGCAAGGTTTTTGATGTGTGCTGCTCATCAGCATTAACAAAATTGACTTTGTGTTCAGGCCTTGCCATTGTAGAGAAGCTGAATTTCTTTATGTATTTGATCAGCCCGTGGTGTTGTGCTGAGCACATAGCTTGCTTATGTGCAGTGTTTTGGGGTGTTGCAGATACTGTAAGTTGCTTTTAATGGAAATTTTCATTGACCAGTATTGTTGCAGCATGTTCCATTTCCTAATGATGGACTGAAGCCAGTTGTGTACCATCCTATTTTAAAAATTAGTCTTGTTTTTTGTGTTGTTTCCCTTATTTATCCAACAGGGTGGTCTGAGTGCCCAAGCTTTTGTTCGCATCGAGATAGAAGATATTAATGACAATCAACCTGTTTTTGAGCAAGACATCTATGTGACAAGTATCAGCAGTCACACACAGCCGGGAACAGAAATCATCAATGTTGTTGCCACAGACAGAGATTCAGGAATTTTTGGCGTTGTCACATACGAACTGGTCCCAGGAGAATTTTCTTCTTTTTTCACAGTGGATACATCAACAGGTATGAGGATGAGTTTGATTCAGAAACGTGATAATTATACAAGATGTATATTTTCCTTGATGATGCTTTTTGTATTTCATGTCATACAGGTGGAACTTAGATTCTGATAGAAAATAATTCTAGAGGTAGATGGAGGATTTAGGTTTAACATGAAACTTTTACATTCACTGGAATAAGCAGAAAAATGGAAAACATAATACATGCCAGCACAATGGAGGACAAGCAGCATGCCACTTATCCACTACTTTCAGCCCTAAATCTATTGATTGTTGTAAGAAATAATAAAACACTAGTGTTTTTACAAAAATAATTTATGAAATTCTTATGGCTTACTCTTGAAGAGCAATTAAACACCCTTCAAGATGCTCCTCCTCTCATTTCTTCTCTGTTTCTGTTCTAATCCTCCTCTGTACTGTGGTAGGATATGTCCTTATTCTGCTCAGTTTTACAAGGCATATTTTCCTCCCTGTTTGACTCAATTTTTTGCTTGGTAAGTGTCTTTTTCTGCCTTTCACTTTCTAATGTGATACCTCATCCTTCTGGAGATAGGTTCAAGGAAGGAATGATAATGAGAGCAGAAAACCAATTATGGCAAAACCAAATCTGTGTGACTTTCCAAGACAAGTTGAATCTCACAGATTGAATTACTCTTTCTGTTGCTACAAAGCAGCCCCTGTAGTCACCTTTCTAACCTTAAAATAGTTGTCAGCATCAGCTGAAGAGAACATGAGCATTGGATCTACAACTGGCCATGGTGCTTTTCAGTAAGTGGTTGGCTAAACTGAAATTGACATTTTTCTTGAGGGCCAACCCATGTGAATGTATCCTGATCAACATATGGTCATGTCACGGATTATTTTATATGTTTTAAGATAGTTGTAGACTGTGGTACATGTGTGTATACATCACCTCTTTGGCATACAGAATCTTGCAAGGATCTATTCTTTCAAAATGGTGTCTGTTTTTACACAGTTCCCAAAACATTCTGACGAACAGAAGAAACTAATCTTCTTAGGAAGTCAGGCTGCTTGTCTTGGCTATTTCAGAATTTATTTAACTCTGGACTTTTAACTACCTGTCAAGTCAGGTTCTCAGGGGCATAACTGATGTCAAAAATATGTAGGTCAGTCAATAATTAGGGGAGCTGGATCTCCACAGGCATTTAACTGGTCATTTTAAAACTGTCCCATCAGGCTTGTTGAAGAGAGCCCCTGTGGATCACATTAGCAGCACTGGCTTTGCAGCAACCCTCTGCTGAAAGAAAGCCTTTTGAAAGGTTTCTTCCTTGGATTGTGACCTTTTGGCCTCTCTTTCCAGTTTGGCACTTGTATAGGAAAAATGTCATGCTTAATGATGAAGACTCTATAAGCTTGTAAGTTACTATTACATCGTGGATCTATCATGGTATTTTATCAAAGGCAGACCAAATTCAGGGTGAAGTTGCTCGAGGTCATTATTGCTGACATTTCATGATGAGAAAAAGCTCTTAGGTCAGACACTATTCCCAGCATTATAGTGCTTGGAATCTGATTGCACTTAATCAGATCTCCTGGGTAATTCACAAGGTCAGACTGTGTCTAATTTTAACTTATTAATATTAATGCTGTGGGCTTTTTTTTTCTGAATACGCTTTTTCCATTTATATTCTTCCACATCTACGCACAATAGTGCCTATGCTCAATCACTGCTGAGGTGAATGATTTTTAAACTATTAGAAGAAATAAACATTTTAAACAAAAAACCCCCCACATTAAAACTGCCAGTTTATCACACAAATTTTGCAGTCTTTGAGCTCCAAAACCTGTTCTGTATTCAGAGATGAAACAAGCGGCTCACTGTTAGGGCACAGAGATTTTGAGCTCTTCCTCCTTACTTCTTGTTACAACAGAGATATTTTCCAGTGTTCATTGTGCTGAAGCTGTCTTCATATACTCTGATATATGGCTTAATTTAGCTGTGCCTCTCTGAAGGTTATGTGAGGGACTTCATCTAGTTAGCTGGGCTGCATTTTGTGAACAGAGGGCAATGGACAAGTATGGGAAGGAACAGGCATTCTCCAGGAGATGGATGCTCAAACCAGAAAGCCAAATGAAATGATATTACAGTTTGGTCTCAGTTTTTCTGATATTATGGATGTGCAGTCTGTTACTGATATGTTCTGCAGTTTTTCCAATTTACAGTATGCCATATTCTGTTTTATCTGCTCTTCTCATTATTAGACTACCTAAATAGAGGGGAAATTATAGTGTTGGAGAATTCTGCCTGCCTGATAAGTTTTATTTTTTTAAATAGTTTTTTTTTTCTCACTGATAGAGCATTTAGAAAAGAGAAATGAAAATCAGTGCATTAGTAATTTTGACTTACTATGTTCATTATAGCCCTTAATATTTTATGTGGACAGAGATATTTTCAGTTTTATGAGATTTAAAATAATTAGTAGCAAACAGTCACATTACACTATGATACATTAAGATACATGCAAGATGATGTTGTTGTCCATGACATATGTAATTTCTCCTTTTTTCGGCATTTGCTTTTTTTTTTTCCATGAAAATTTATCTCACTGTAATTTTATTCAAGGTATTTGTTGAGTCCTGCACTTAGAATACTCACTAAAAATTACCTTTTGTATTTTTAGAAGAGAAATAACAGTAAAGTAAAATAACAATTGAAACCCAAATTCTTCACTGCTATAGCTTGCTTCTGGCTATTGTTTGTGAAAGCTCTTAGTTTTTCTATGAGCTGTGTTTAAAATATCCTACCAGCTGGTCAGCTCCTGACTATATAGAATATAACAATACTGCTTTTGATACATAGATGTTGTGAGGCTGAGGCACATCCAGGCTCTTTGAAGGGGCTCCATCTTTTGTTTCAAGCATTGGGACATGTGGATGTTGTAAATAGATAAATTCAGTGGGAGTGGGAAGGAACATCCTTTAATTGACCAGACAGACATTCCATTGACATTTTTTAAAATTCTGAACGAGATTTTATTAGTTATATTTATTTGCTATTTTAGCTTTTAGACACTGCATTTATTGTTTGTGATATGCTCTTGTACTCATAAATAACATTTATTGTGTTTCCATTTTTGAAAAAGTTGAAGTGTTTTTCATTTGATTGGGGATAGACTTTCCACAAGAAAAACCACTTTAAGAACTATGTAACTAGAAAAATGTATGGATAGGAAACAGTAAACCAGCTCTTCTGCTGGTTCGTGACTCTTGCTATCATTTGTTTCTAGTGTTGGTGTAAACAACATCTTGCCTTCATTATGTTGCCTTTTGTAGATATCTGATCCATGCATGATCTATGAACAGTACTCGTGAATTGATTAGAACAGGGTAAGCTGAAGAGCTCTTCTGGCTGAGAAACTGTTTGAGTTATGTTTGTTTATTTTCCCATTGTTACCTAACAAGCTATCTGAAAGACAGTGTATTTATAGTTATGGCTGGGCTGGTAATTAAAAATGTAAGTCACAGGATGCAATCATAAGTGTGGCAGAAAACCTATGCAGTGCTTAACTTTAAGATTTTAGGATTAACAACAGAATTTGTAAACTTCCATTACAATAACAGCATTAATACTTACCTTCACCCAAGGGCATGTAATTAATTTTTCCATTGATCTTAGTGATGCTGTTTTCGAGAGATGGATAAAAAGATGGTTGTCATCATCATCGCTCTGGTTCAAGGAAGTTGTTTCAAACCAAAAAAATTAATAATAGTCCTTGAAAATTATTCTGGACCAGTGTGACTTTGTGTCAGTCTTCAGGTAAACAGTCTGTTCATAGTCTTAAAACAAATCCCTTAGCCAGTCCCTGTGTGCACAGAAAACTTCCATGAAGGCTAAGCAAAAGGCAACAGCCACGGGTTTGTCTTAACATGAATGTGTTTGTTATTTAAACCTAGCATGAAAATGATGTTGAGAAAGTATCATTCTCTCAGTATATGTTACAGCAGTATAAGCATTTAATTTAGCATCTGTTTCTTTCAACTCTATAAGATATTTAGGCTTGTGTTTCTGTGATTCCTACCTAAATTAGATGCCTAGAACAAAGGCTATGACCTTCCTTTTGTGTATTTTATAAAGACTGTTTTCTGTGAAATGGTGGATAGACCTGGGCTGGATGCCAGGTGCCCACCAAAGTCACTCTGTTACTCCCCTCCTCAGATGTACAGGGGAAGAAAATGATGACAAAAGGCTTGTGGGTCAAGAAAAGGGCAGGGAGAAATCTCTCAGCAATTACTGTCATGGGCAAAAGATAATAAATTCATTTGAGTAAATGAATTTATTGCCAATCAAATCAGAGGAGGGTAATGAGGAATAAAAACTACATCATAAAAGTGGTTCTCCCCCCACCCCTCCCTTTTCCTGCACTTCACTCCCAATTTTCGCTTATCTCTGGCCCCAGCAGTGCAGGAGAATCAGGAATGGGAACTGTGCAGTTCATCACAGGTTGTCTGCTACTCCTTCCTCCTCACACTTTTCTTCTGCTCCAGCAGCAATAGGCCATTTCAGCAGGGTCCAGTCCTTCAGAAACAGACTGATCCAGTGTGGGTTTCCTGTGGGGTCACAAGTCCTGCCAGCAAACCTGCACCAGTATGAGCTTCCCATGGGGTCATAGCCTTCTTTGGGCATCCATCCCTCCAGCGAGGGGTCTTCCATGGCTTGGGGTGGATCTCTCCTTCACTGTGGACCTCCATAGGCTGCAGGGGGACAGCTGCCTCACCATGGTCTGCACCACAGAAGCCACTTCTGTAGCCCCCCCATGACAAAACCCTTGCCACATAAACACAGTATACTGAGATATTTGGAGAGCTCTCCATTGACTTGAAGATACTTGGATCACCTTTTTGTTATAAAACTTCCTGTTACTTACTTACAACAAAAATCACATTTTGAGGAGAACAGACAAGCCTTGTTGCAAAAGCTGGTTAGTAGTTGAACATTAAAAAAAAATTCAGCACAGGACTACAACCCCTGCAAAATGAACATTCTTTTGAGGAAACTTTGACTTGCTAAAAACCTTCTCCCTATAAGATGCACTCTGCTTGCTTTTTAACTGAAGGGCAAAGGGCATCATGTGACCAAAATGTCCTATAGAAGATGCAGAGCAGTCTAGGAGCCTAGTCTGTTGGTGAAGAATAAAAGGATGAATACACCTAAAGATCAAGCAAATTTAGGAATATAAGTACCTTAAGCAAAAGCCCAATTTAATTCCAGCATCTGATCACTTTAACAGTGCCTAGAAATGGATACAGGAAGGGGAGTTGAACAGAACTTGTACAGAACAGTGCCTCATTGGTGTATGTTTCTTGTGGCAGTGTGTATTTTAGTGCTGTACTACTTTCATAACTGCACTATGGAACCATATGTAAATGCAATTTGATGGCAAACTAACTTTCAATAAACTTTGATTTGGTCCAGAATAGATTCATTCCAGTTAAGAATGCTGGCAAATTTTGTTTTATTAAAAAACAGAACTGTTTTTTTACAGGTGCATCTTAGGAAACTTTAATTGCATGAGAAAGTTTTGCTTTATTTTTATTGCAATACAGGTTGAAAAGTAATGTTGAAATATCAACATTTCTTTTAATGGAGGAAAAAGCCCTAAAACGTTACTCCATGTATTATACAGTGTTTAATATATAGCAGATTGTACTAGGCATCAAAGTAAAATGGGGATGCATCCCTTCTAAAGAAAACAAGGCCATATTTATTATGATGATTGATGATGTTTTTGTATAGTATTGTATGAAAAAATAGTTTATTTTTAAACTACTTTTGGCATTTTCCTACAGCATGTAGTACATTTGCTAAACATATGAAGAGCTTCACATAAATAAGATTTAAAATTAGGAATGTTTTAGTTTGGAACATTTTGAGGCCACTTCTTTTTTTACACTGCAGTTTCTTCAATTACTGTCTTTCTGATCTGTCATATGATATTGATAGTGTATTTGGAATCTGCAATTTGGAATATTCCTCTGCAAATCAGAGGAATATGTCTGACATGTTGGCTTAGCACAATAAGTTTTCACCTTTAAAGAAGTTTGAGTTAAATCAAAAAGGAAAAATTAATGGTCTCAGCTGAGTTATTTGTGGACGTTTACCTTCACTGAGATCTCATCTAATGAGAAATTTACCATAAAGAATGCAGAAAATAGTATATTGTCCTAGAAGAACATGAAACTTGCTGTAGTAAGTATAAGGGTGCAGATTTTGTCCCTGGAAGAAAGTTGTGTAGCCGAACAGCATGAAAAAATATCCATGCTGCTATTTCCTAATGTATCTCTTTTTTTTTCCTTTTATATATACAATCCAATAGAATTAACCATCTACAAAGAGAAATATTCCTACAAGCTATGTGCCAGAAACTCAACCATGCAATAGTGGGTTTACATGAGATTATTGTGCATAAAAGAATTCAAATATTAACAAAAATACTCTAGCCTACCCTCCTTTATCCTAGTTAAGCCAATGTCAGAGCTCAGAAACAGAATAACTCACCAGAAGAGGCAAAGAGCGAATTTTCATGGCATTGCACTGATGATGTGGGCTGATTAAAAAAAAAGGTGAAAAGGAAAAAGTTATGCCCAAACCTCCCATTTAAGAGGAGGGGAATAGTGTGATATTTATACAGTGAAATTCAGACAAGCAACTCTTTTCTTTGCTAGAGACTGTATGGGTCTCAGAGTACAGGATGTATTTACTGTACTTTGTGTTCTCAGTTAACCTAAAGAAAAGAAGAAAGTGGCAGGTCACACCAAGGGAGCAGGGAGCTGTGACACAATGTTAAAATGAAGGTAGTAGGGAAGGGTGTGCAGCAGAAAATCAGTACATCTAAATGAAAGGCAGCATCTGGAATGTTTTGTAATGCTCTTAATATAAGAACAGCAAATATATCTTCTTTAGCTTATAGCAGGCTTAATTCTGTATCTGTCCTGATATACTATTTTGTACAGTGCCTCTAAATAAATACCATCATCCCTGGTTTCTGTGGTGGTCAAGTTTTGTTAACAGGTTGTGCACTGAGCTATTTTTGGATCTAGAGGCTGGCAGCTTGATTGAAAAGGTCCTTGACTGAAAAGGTCCTTGATTAAAAAGACATTTTTGGAAAACTTTGATAAGCTAAGCAAGGAAAGGCAACCTGTTGAGAATGTGTGGCAGGGCTGGAGCTGTGCAGATTGTGGGGGGGGTCTCTGCCTTTCTCTTTGGCCTGGTGCACTGCTGTATTTTCAAAGTCCTGCCTGCTTACTGGTGTAGGCTTTGATTTCTGGATGGACTTGTGTTTGTGTGAGAATGTTCACTTTGTACACAATCAGAAAACAAATATGCTCTGAGTTACTATTAGGTCAGATTAAAGGAAGTAAATCAGGACAGAAAGAAAGAAAATCTTGTAACAGAAAATTATATCTCTTCAGTTATCTGCTTTAGTGAAAAAGTAGAATTTTGTTGGTGTTTTCCTGGTGTTGCTTGTTTGTGTTTGTGGGCTTTTTAGGCAATTATTATTTAAACATGTAACAGTACAAAATATAGAAAGCTAGGAGGCACCTGATTTTCTACACTGGCAAAATATAGTCTCTAGGGACATAACATTTTGCATCCCAAATTGCAAGACTCTGTCTAAAAAGCACTTGTGCAAGAGAAAACTGAACCTAGATGATAGAAAACCATTCTAAAACTATCTTCATGCCCTCTCTTGCTCAGCATTAGTGTCTGATGCTCAGGTGGGTGTTCTGTGAATGATGGAACTGCTGTAATTTGAAATTCATGTTTTATGTGTTGATGAATACTTCTGAGCTCACTAAAACTCTCTGTAACCTGTAGTATTTGAAATATTAGTGTCATGCTTCTGGGGGAGCTGCAAGGTTAAAACTGCTTACATTACTTTATAGATCCAGGTAGTGGTTTGTGCAGACTCCCAACATGGTCAGGGTCTGATGAAGTGCTCTGGAACAGACTTTCACGTGCTAAGCAAATTCTTGTGATTAAACACAGTATGTTTATATAGTACTTGGTTGTAAACACTAAGTCCTTTTATATCTATTTCTCTTTCTAAGAGGAAAACTATGAATTGACCGCAAGAATTTGCTACAGGGGTGCCAGTGTTGAAAGCATCTCTAGTGCAGGAGTATGAGACCTGTAAAGTACAAATGCACCCAGAAGATTGATATGGGCTTGATCAGTTATTTACTACAAAAACATTCAAACACTAAATATTTTCAAGCTGAAGAAGTCCTCTTCTTTGTTGAAATGCAGACCAGCATTTGTGCCATCAAAAGTAAATTTTTAAAAGACTTTTCATGTGAGCTGAAGCTGTGTGTATTACAGCAGGTAGACTGTAAATAACAATCTAATTCCTTATTAATTCCTTCTTTCCCCTGGCAGTTATTAAACCAGCTATTCAGTATATTTGGCAGTGTTGCTATGGTTACCATCAAACATGTGGCTTCACTAAAAAGGTGCATTTTAGGTACAGATAAAATGCTAAAGCTGGAACCTGTATGCAGTGCCAAGATGACAGCATAGGCAATAAGTTGGATAAACTTAAATAGAAATGTCAATCAGAAACACTACCATTCTTCCTTAAAACAATACTAATCTTAATGTTAATGCAAAATATACACCTCCTATCTGCATCCATCTTCTGGAGAATCACCTTGTCTGTGCTCATCTTTAAGTTTTTTCTGACACATAAGAAGCAAAGCTGTGCAGGCGTCTCCGCACTGGGAAGCAGCCGAGCTGTGGTGGGTGCTCTGGGCAGATCAGTGGGGCAGCTCTGACCTACACAGTAGTGAACAGCAGGTCCAGTGGCCAGCTTTCAAGATGACCCTTTGGCCATCTGCTTGTTGTCTGAGCTGTGTCAGGTGATGCCAGCTGGCCCATCCTAGGTTATTTGCTGAAAAAATGGTGCCATCATTTAAAGTTTGTTAGGGTGTTTGATTTCAAGGGCTTAGGTAAAACCACTGGTAACTGTTGATTTTATTCCTCTTGCCATGTTCTAAAGTTGCTTTTTTATTTCATGAACAATTATGTAATATTAGAATCCATTTAAGTCTGCATGCCTATGCAATCCAGACTTCGTTACTGAAGTTAGTGCATCCTGATTTTTATCTTTGCAGGACTTGACTAGTGGAAAAAATTTGGTTTACCTACAAATGGCTATAAACGTAGGGCTGATTTTTGTTTTGCTTATGGGAGAACCCTGTGCAAAAACAGATTTTTAAAATGCTCAGATGGAGATGTGTGTGAAAATCCCATTGGGTTAACTAGAATGATTTTTTTTCCCATACAAAAAGTTCTTTTGGTGAGTGAACCTGCTTTGGTGCTGTATGCTGTTGTAAGATTAGGACTGAACGCAGGACTATGAATATAATAAATGTATTTTAAAAGAATCGTTACATGTGGATTCCTGTCTCCTGCCTTTAACTGTTGAGAAACAGCAGTTAACCCACCTCCACAAAAATAGAACAGCACAAAACAGAACAAAAAAAGAACCGCAAAATCCCATGAGAAATTTTGCCATTGCTAGAGGATGGTGGGTGACACGGAGCCCTGTCCTTCATTAGTGCATTTGCAGTTTCTGGATGAATAGACACAAAGTAAAAAGCAAGACTTCTTGGAAATTCGTGTCCTACCATGTACAGCGAGTGAGGAAGTATAAAGCAGATGAAAGAGTTGGCAGTCATGATTTTGCCTTCAATGGTACTAGTTCTCCCCATACATTCAGTCCTCCATTGTCAGTCAGCCATTGTAATGATTCCTGCTAGCCCGTAAGCACAGATTGTTCTGCAGCAAATCATCTGTAAATTCCAGCGTGGCTGTGCTGACCTGCCTTGGAGCAGAGCTGTTCCCAGACTACAACCTGCAGTGGCAATTGCTAACATGCATCCAGCATTCCAGGTTCTGCCTGAAATCTGTATCCAGATCATATCCAGGCAGCAGGCAGTCTGTATGTCATGCTTTTGATTTATAAGAGTTGGGATCTGCAATCAGCTATGCCCATGCGGATCTAGTCAAGAAAATGAGATTGCCAAAGTGTGAATGAGGCTGGATGTTAATGCTTCCTCTGGTGTGTAATTATAGGATTGTTCACCTGTGAAGCAGAATTGATTCCAGCTCTCTCTCATGCAGAATAAGGAATTAATCAGAGGTAAAATCTTCAAAGCACTGCAGTAATATAAATATTAATTTGAAAAATGGGAATGAAATGTTTTTAAAGGCAGCAGATAAAACCATTTATATGGTGAGTCAAGCTGTAAGAAAGGTGGCACTTTTCTTAAAGTGGACCCACACTTGTTTCTTTGTGAGCCCCTGTTGGGAGCTTTGGTAAAACATTCCTTGTAGAGGAGCCGTCTCATTATTCCCTTTTCATTGTCAATGCTTATGGAAACTGTTTTTCATAATGGAATAATATATTCTGTACCACAGCAACCTAATTGTCTTTTAAGTTCTCTGAAGCCTTGAATTAAAGGCTGCAAATGATTGTGGTAATAACATTAATAAACCCCAATCTTAATTACAGAATGAGGAAGAAAGGAAAACCACAGTTCATCTTCCGCCTGTTACTTAGTGAGACATGCCTCTGTTGAGTATCACACACTGAACCTGTGACTTTGGCAGTCCCTGCTCCTTGCAATTTGCCTTTGCAGTGTAGTACTTGGGCACCTCCTGCACCCTGCTGCAGCAGATGAAATGCACCCAGCCAGCCTGCTCTGAGGTGTGCTGGCAGCTGCTTTTGGACCAGGTGGTCCTGACTGTCCATTTTCATCACAGTCTGCTGTTTTACCTAATCATACAGAAAGTGAAATCCCAGATGCTGCTTTCTTCTACAGCTTCTTTCCCGTCATGTGGTGCCATAATAGAGCCTAATGAGGCATGTTCACCAACATATGGCAGAGCTATCTCAAATGTCTCTGTAGATTATATATCACCAGATGCAAAGCTAATGCCCAGTCCTACAAATGCTGAAAGAAACAGAATGTACACAATTATAAGTCAAAATGGGTTATTAAATTTCTGCATACTACAGATTTTGAGGTTGGAGGGAACCATATGGAAAACACATACTTTTTACTTGGATTCTGCCATTGTTCTTACAGTGTCCCTGGTCCTGCAAAAGAGAGCTGAGTTGGCAAGATGTACTTGCCTATTCCCCTTTTTCCCTATGACACAGCAAAAGAATGAAGAAAGAAAACAAAAGCTTTTATTAATTTTCATTTTGCTTTCCATAACTGAACTGCTATGGAGTGTGCTGCAATGTGTCTAGGTCAGCAGAGAAGGAGCTTTGGTTCTGAAGCATTTCTGTTCCATCAGGTCTTCAGAGCTCCTGGAGTGGAGCACTGTTTGCTCCACCCTTTGCTAAAGGATGTTCTGAAGTCTTTAGTTACTGCACTGAGAGTAAGATTATTCAGGGTTTTTCTGTAGAAGTTTTCCAGTCCTCCTTTTGAAGTATCTAAAATGAGAAGGATATATTTATATCCTTGTGCATAGGAAAATATCCAGCTGGTCCAGCTAGTAACATACAGTCCATTTGATTGATTTAAATTGACAGAAATTATATTAAAAATCTGTGTGTATATGTTTATCCTCTGGGGAAAAACAGTTAAACCCCTTATTCCTTCAAGCTACAATTGCTCAGATTACTTCAGGAAATGCCAAAAGTTTGTCCTTGAAGGACTACTATGTTGAGCTGCTTAAGTAATCATAAAACTCAACCATCGAAAGAAAAAAAAAATTAAAAGCCAAAATAAGCTTTATTTTGGGACTGAACATTGTTTCTTAGAATTGCATCAGTTGTTAGAAAAGGAGCTGGATCAGTATTGAACCCCAGATCCATCCGTATCACTGTTGAGCTTTTCGTGTGTGATTTGTCACCACTGGAATAAGTGTCTCTTTTTCGTTAGTGAAAAGCATTATTCCTTGATCCTGAAGACATTTTTCCTGCATTTTAGGCATGTCAAGACACAGTTTATTATATCCTGGCAGTATATCTGGAAAGTATACTGCATGCACATTTGAATATTTATAAGGGTTTTATGTATTTTCTATTATTCTGCTTAAAAATGGATTGTAGAGAATTAGTGTTGTGCCTTCGCCCTAAATTCTGAGAAGACATATTCTTATTGAATCATGCATTGATTCTCCTAAGACACTTTGAGCCAACTCTAGTTTTTCCCCTTCTAACCACTAAATGTCCAACTTGAATAGCAGACATCATCCCTACTAAACTTGTCTTGACAGCCAGGAAATGACAAAGGTAGTCCAAAGTTTAAAGGTCTGGTTTTCTTGAACTGGCAGAGTCTTCACAAGAGCTGTGTCTTCACTGACTTCCACAAAAAGCTAGGTGATTTCTTAAAAATATCTGTAGGTATGTAAATGTTGTCCCTATTAGTTGAATTATTTGAGTTTACTGCAATTTTGCTACTTAGCACACTGTGATTTTAACATCTAGTGTATATTTAGTTAAACTCATTGCTAAGAAAAATTTTCCTGCATTTGGTAACCTTTTATCTTTATTTTCATGTTGAAAAACTTACTTCACAATAGATTATTTTGAGAAATGTACATCCAATGTGCTTTATTTTGGGACTGAACATTGTATTTCCTTTTCAAAGAATTAGTTCATACAGTTTATATAGAATGTATTTGTTAGCAGCTTGAAAATTCAATGGACCTTAGAAATCACTATTAAAGGGTATTTTGACAGAAACTTGTGATCAGAGAACAGGTGATTGCTTCCCAGGTATTTTCCACATAGGCCCCTGCTCCTAAGATTTATATTTTGGGGCTTTGATTCCATTTGTGTGGATGTTTTATTTCATGAGTTACTTAGCAGAATGTCTCTGCAGCCTGTTTGAAATAACATTCACTTTAACATTTGCAAAGATAAATTAATCTTTTTTAACAATACTTTTTTCCATCCCAATGCATTTCCAAATTGCTGTAGCCTAGTTGTAGTACTAAAAATTAGCATTGTTAAAGATTTAACTGAATCTGTTTCTAAAATCAGAATTATGGACACTGTTTTGAAACAGAACTTGCTGTGTTTCAGGGGCTCTGTGAACGGTAAAGATCATAGAGTTCGAAAATAACTGGGCTCTCAAAAATTGAACTGGGAGTGCTGATTTTTCTCCACCTTCTCTTTGAGTAATGATACATGTTGAAACTATTTTGACAGCTTGCTGAATTTTATCTAACCTCTCTCTTAAGCGCTATTTTATTTCTGTATACTTACAGGAATAATTTACCTGACCTCAGCTCTTGGCCACCTGGCACATTCTGCACTCTTCCTGACTGTTTCTGCAAGGGATGGGGGTGGCCTTCCCTCTGCCAGCAATGCAGCTATTACAGTAAACATCCTTCAGACTGTTTTGGTCCCTGCCATATTTGAGAGATCCCGGTATAGCTTTTCTGTTCCAGAGGATGCACCTGAAGACAGCGTGATTGGCACCGTAAAGGCCAAAGAGCCTCCAAGTAAGTCACATTCTCAGTTACAGATCGTTGTATTTTTGTTGTGACCGTTCACTGTAAATAGCTGTAAATTATTTTTTTTCCCATAACCCTCCATATTATTCATTCAGTGTGTCAAGCATTAAATAGAATTTACTGGTGGTATTTACAGCAACTGGTGTAATGGCTGGTTTATCAGGATACTCTTCAGAACAGTTGGAGATTCATGGCACTCTCCTTGGTGGTCCATAGAGATTGGCATTTTCTTCCTGATGGATTTCTATAGCTGGAAATGGGGGGATAGGAAGCATGTTGTGAAAGTTTAAGTGGGACAGTCTGGCTCATGTTAAAGCATTAGCCATGTGAGGCAAATCTCAGAGCAATACTTAAAATCAGAGGGTATTCAGAAGTTTCAGAGGATCTGCAAGAAGTGCTCCTGGCCACCCCTCAAAAAAAGCAAAATCAACCAAACCAAACCCCATATTGTCTCAAATTAAGTGGAGAAGTCCAGATGAGTGTTTGTGGGACCTTTTGAAAATGTATTTAATCCATCTGGTTTTGTTATCGTTTGTAAAGGGAAATGGGTTAGCTCCTGACAGTCCTTGGTCATAAAAAGCCCTGTCCTGAGAGCAGTATTTGGTTCCTGTGCAGAGCAGTGAGATCTGAGAGTCCATATAACAGCCTGATGATGGATCTGTAAATGTAAAGTGGTAGATGACAAGGTTCCATACAAGCTTGTTTAGTTAAGTCCTCCCATTTCCTTCTTTTGGGAAGGACTGTCCTCAGGGTGGAGATAGCACTCATGGGGTGGCCTTGGTAGTAAGCCTGAATCTTTAGACAGCTTGTGCTTTAGGTAGCAGCTGACATAAATGTTACAACAATGGTCACCTATGAACAGTAAGTTTATTAAAATACTTCTTTTTTTCAGGGAATTGCCACCTGTTTCATTCCTTGCTATAGTGAATGCCTGTGTGTAGTGCAATTGCTCCCACAAGACTAATTTATAGGAGTGTTTTTTCTGTTTTTTAGATCAGGGAAAAACAAGAGGCTATTGTGTGATTTTCTCTATAGACTTTTATAATACCACTGTGATGAAAATCAAGCAGTGCAGAAGTGGACAAACTGTATACATTCACATTTTACTGAAGGGCTCCAGGGATGGGAAGAAGGAAGCATAAAAAGCTCAAGAATGTCAAACATCTGTGTAGCTTACATTTATTCCATTGAATTTAAGAGCATGCATTCTCCCCAGATGTTCTTGCCAATGTTTGTTATCACTTCCTTTTTTTTGGTTTCTTTTTTTTTTTCATTTTTTGTTGTTTCCATTTCTAGATTCGTTAGAAGTGGTTTCTTACAGAATTCGCTCCGGTGATCCACATGGAAAGTTCTCTATTGACCCTCAGTTTGGCATTATCCGCACCAAGAAACAGCTTGACCACGAAGCTCAGTGTGTTGTGGTGCTCACTGTTCAGTCACAGCTGGGTAACTCCCCTGTCTACAGCAGCACTCAAGTCAACATATCTGTGACAGACATTAATGACAACGCTCCGGTATTCCCTACCAAATCTGATAAGGTAACCATCTCACATACCCAGCCTCCTGGCACTGCTGTCTACATTGCTCATGCAGAAGACAAAGACAGTGGCCTAAATGGGGCAATCAAATACAGTATTGCAAGCAAGCAGTCAGATGCATTTAGCATTGATCCAAGTCTTGGAGTGCTAAACCTTACCAGGACAGTGTTTGCAGAAAAGCAGCAGGAATATACTCTACACATAGCAGCCGAAGACTGTGGAAGTCCTCCTCTGACTTCTTTGTTGATTTTGACAGTGGTTATTGAGGAGCAGAAGATGGGCCCTACTTTGGTTTTCCAAAGCTTGGTGTATCAAGTAGAAATCAGTGAAGCTACCTCTCCAGGTGCCCAAATCCTTCAGGTTCAAGCACACTCACTTGATCCACACAGCATTACCTCCAATCTAACGTATTCCTTAGAGCCTAGCATTGATTCTGTTGCATTTGGAATCAGCTCTGATACCGGCTGGATTTATCTTCGGAAACATTTGAACTATGAATGCGTACAGATGCTGAGTTTTAGAGCCTTGGTCAGCACATCTGAGGATGAAAACCTTAGACAAAATGCAAGTACATCTATAATAGTTAATGTCCTGGATGAAAATGATCATTCTCCCATGTTTATGCGTGAGACCTACTTCTTTGAAATTGAGGAAAATCCAATTCCCAGTGGTGTGGTTGGCACTGTTACAGCTGTTGACAAAGACTCAGGAAGAAATGGACAGCTTTCCTATTTCCTCTTGTCTGATGGAAAGTATTTCAAGATGAATTCCAACACAGGTAGCATTTTATGATTTGTAATCTGCCTAATATTGCTTTTGGAAAGCAGCCTTCCCTAGGGGCATGGAAGTAAAGTATAAAGCTTTCAGGAACTGCTGTGGATCTTTTGGGTTGATATATGAATATTTTAACTCAGAGCTTCACAATTTGGGGAATTAAATAAACCGGATACATTTTCATGAAGAATGGACCAGCCCTTAGGATTTTATTTTTTTCATTACTCTGTTCAGGTCACTTGGTCATAAGTTTCAGTGTTTGGCTGAAACAAACTAAAAGGAGAAGTTTTAAGTTACAGCTTCAATAGTTCATACAAGAGATTTTTTTTTGCCTGTGATCAAGTAGAGTTGAAAAGTACAGATCAGCCATAAGTAACTATAAAGGTACTTATGAAGTTAGACATAGTGATTTAAAATACTTGTGAATGCTTCTGTAACTGACATCAAAACTGAGTTCATGTTATACATGGTATCACAGAAGTCAAATTGTCTGAGAGAAATTTTTCCCAGCATAGGGTGTGCACTGCAGTGAATCCCAAATGCCTCAAGTAATAGGGGTTATGTGTACACAGTGTAACACCAGAGACCTGGACATGGAGAGCCTAAAGGAAGGGAGTCCTTCAAGAGACACATGCACCGTAAATAATCCAGTTTAGCAAAATGGTATGTAGGGAGCAAAGATCTGCTGTGTAAAATTCTTATTTGCAGATGTCCAGTCCTCATGGGGAGTGAATAGGCTTTCCCAGAATTTCTCTGTATGAATCTCAAAATAAAAGCATGTTCTTTTTGAGAACACTTATGAAATTTATAGGCAAACAGAATACTAGGAGTTAACCAAGAGGATTTAAAAAAAACCCCATGTGGTTTTCTGTGTGATGAGCTTTGGTCAGCTGCAAATCTCTGGCTATATTAGGTATGGCTAAGCAGATAGGGAGAAGATTGGTCAGATTTATTTGCTGGGTTTACCAGTATGTATGGGAGACATAAGGGTTTGTGATTAATGTACATAGTTAATAAAGGTCCCTTGTCAGCAGTTAAAGCCCTGGGCTCATGTATTACCTGTTGTGAAGTGTGGTGAAGGCCAGATGGATTTCCTTGGTACATAATGTTTTATACGCTTGCTCTGGGGCACCCAGAGTACAGTAGAAGATGTCATAGGGCAGTAAAGTACATATGCAAAACAGTGATTGACAGAATGCTTCTACAGGATGAAGTCTGGAAAGCTGAGGTCTTCATGTCAGTGATCAGGTGTATCAGAGGACACGCATCATTATTTCACATTAAATTAAATGCATAATTGCAGGCGCTGAGTGCTAGCATACACT
Organism: Cettia cetti; assembly: GCA_013401135.1. Classification (NCBI taxonomy): domain Eukaryota; kingdom Metazoa; phylum Chordata; class Aves; order Passeriformes; family Sylviidae; genus Cettia; species Cettia cetti. The sequence goes on from VZUI01046493.1 coordinate 65,379, forward strand.
AAACGCCTAACTCCATTTCTCGCCCCTTTTCCTTGGCCCTCAGGCGAAATCATAAACTGGGCGGCGCTGGACCGCGAGGAGCGAGCGCACCACGAGCTGCGGGTGCTGGCGACGGACGCGGGCCGGCCCCGGCGCAGCGCCACAGCCGCCGTGCGCGTCTCCGTGCGCGACCGCAACGACCACGCGCCGCGCTTCCCGCAGGGGGCGCTGCGCCGCCAGGTGAGCCGGGCGGAGCGCAGAGCGCAGCGCCGCCCCGCGGCCGCCCCGCGCTGCGGGTCCGCCCCGAGCCGCGCTCGGCGCCGCCGGACCTAAAGGATAGCGCGGCCGAAATTCTGACTGTGCGTGCCGAGGGAGCCCTTTTGAATGCCGACAGCAGAGTTTGCCGCAGTAAAGGTGCTTGAGTTAGCGCTCTATGCAGACCGCGGCAGAGGGTTGCTAGAACTCTGTTGTTTTACCATCTCCTGAAATGCTTGTTGCACTTGCTGCAAATATTACTGAAATCGAAAATAGAGCAGCAGCTAAACTCTTGTGTTATGGCAAGGGATTTAAGACTGGCTTTATCCATGTATTATTGCAAATAATTTATAAACTGCTTGGTGACAGGTTTTGGAAGGGCAGCCATCAGGGACACTTGTTACCAGCATCTTTGCAAAAGACTTCGATTCTGGAAACAACGGTGTTGTATTATATTCATTAGAATCAGGTAAGAATTTAAAGGGTTATTAATACAAAAACATACATTAAAATAACTGTCATTTTAGAAAAGCCATGTATCGTACAAGGTTTTACGTTTATTTTGTGTCTGGTAGAATAAAACTGCCTTTGTAAATAGGAAACAGCACCATCATGTGTCTTACAAAGTATCCAAGGAAATGCAGGCAGCTGCCTTTCCTCCCTTTGCTCTCTGCCCCATCTTTCATGGGGTTTAGCTGCTTCTGTGGCTGGCCAGAGAGTGTTCAAACAGCACTCAGAAAAGATTAGGACCATGATCATGTACTGTACAGTTTAGTATTTCAGTCAGTTATTTAACATCTTAAAAGAAAAATGTTCTCCCTTTTCCCATGACCAGTTGAAAATCTTCCCGCTAAAATAACAGTTTGTGACAGTCTGAGACAGGGATCAGAGGGATCAGCAGATAATCTGGGCAAACAATGAGGTTTGTAGTTTTTAGTTCAGGTTCCACCCTTTGTTTAGCGCTGTGTTAACTTGACATAGTGTGGCTGCCTAAAAACACTTCAGTTTTGCCCGTGGTTCCTGCATGTAATAGTTCACTTCTAGGGTAAGCTATAGGATCCAGTTTTGTTTGTGGTGAAATTAATAACAGAGCAGTCCTAAACTAGAACATGAGAGGAACTGGGGTATTAATACTGGTAGGAGACATAGATGTGATGTCTGGTTTTGCTGCATACCACTTGCAACACTTTCATAAAAAGTGAGAACTCCATCTGTAAGCAGGAAGGAAAACAGGTCCGTTTCTCCTGCTTTCCTTCACTATTGCTTCAAAACAGTAAGAGCTACCAGGAGCAGAACTATTTCTTTTTTGTTTGGTTTCTGTTATGTTCTACTCTACCAGTTTAATGTAATCAATACTTTTTAAGCTTGGGATTTGTAATCTGTAGTAATTTGCATGTAGATCTTACTGTTTCATCAGAGCAAGGAAACATTGTTCCCTTAATTTGGGTATAGTGACTGCTTATTCTAGAGGGAATTGGACGGTATCTTAGACTTCTGCATTGTGAGTAAGAATATTTTGCACAAAAAAGATCCAGCTTGTGAAAAAGCAGTGTGCAGCCCTTTGTTTGAAAAGTGATGGCCAGGCAATACTGGAAGTGTTTTTTAGGGGTCTCTGCCTGTTCATGTATCTAACTATATCCCCTTCCTTCAAACAGCACATTGGATTTTCTTACTGGCTTCACTTTAGAGCCCCAGAGGGGAGTAAGTAAGAGTTCAAATTATAAAAATGACTAGCAACACAAAATATGACTGGTCTTGCAAAAGCTGTCTCTGGAAAGAACGAAAGGATAAAAACAGCAGCAAAATACACCCCCATCTCCCCCTCTTTCAGATGCAAAAACCACTAAAAAATCCCTCCCAGCTTTGGAACTAGATATTTTCCTGATAAACAAATCCAGAAACAGCTGAGCTTCTCTGATACTAATTTTTGTTAGTTTTGTTAGTTTTGTTAGTTGGCTCACAATCTTTAACATCTGGTTTTCTGTTTCATGGTGAAGTTTTTTGCCTGTTTTATATTTAAAATAGTATTTTCTAGTTCTGGGACATTGTTCAGTACTTAAATATGAAGAAGAAATATGATCTGATTTACAGCCATGTTTATTAAACAGAGAGACAGCAGGTTAATTGGAGAACTCCATGCAGACCAGTGCTCTGTTCTTCAGTCATGGGACTGCCACAAGATGAAGAGCTGCAAGTGACAGCTGTTAAGCTTGTAAATGTTGCTGGGTAATTTTTTAATGTTCTTGAGATCTTAAAGGAGTGTCAAGATAGAAACAATATATTAAGCTTTGCAGGAATGTTCATGACAAATGCCAACAAAATACATGGGGAAAAATCTGTAAAAGAACTATGAGGTTTACACACCAGGTGAATTTTACATTACAGGGAAGTAACCTAAAACTTAAAAATGTCCTTTCTTCTCCCTAGAAAATCAAAGCATATTCTTTAAAAATGTATGTGTATGGAAATGGGTGGTCACATGACCCCACAGACACTTTTGCATTATCACTAATTCAGAGGGAGGTTATTCCCAGCTGTGTGTACTATTTGTTCCTTTGTGGTGCTGGCAGTTGGAAAGTGATTTGCCTGGTCTTCTTTATGACTGTCAATAGGATATAGTATAGCATTTATAACAGAAATTAGTGTGTATTTATAGGGCATCTGGAACTACTGCTTTGTGTGTTAAGACTAGCATTGACAGAGGTTTTTACAGTTATATTTGGAGCAATTATGTGACTGCAACATTAGCCTTTGACCATACAACTGCCAAGAGAAACCTAGTTACACTGCTAACATGCACAAATTGGCAAGTGCTGTCCATGTGTCTGTGAAGTAGTCCTTGTTCTCCAGAATGAGTAGCAAGCAGCGTGCAGGGAGCATTCCTAGACTTGCAGAGGGCTACTTTTCTGCAGAAATCCTCATCACGTTCAGGTTCTTTGGGAGCCATGGCATTGCCTTTGCCTTTTTGTTAAGGGAAACAACTTTTCCATCATCTCAAAGGAGGAGGACATGGTCAGGGCACTAAGAATTTTAACATCTAGGAAAGAAACAGTTGTCCAGGAAATTAGGTAAAAATACATAGCTATCACCGTGTGCTTAGGTCACTAATCTCTGAGAAATCTGTAGTGTTAGTTTATGTCTACTTTCTGGGCCATTTTGCTTAAATACCAGTTTTTCTCAGACCACCTTTTTTGTTTTGTTTTGTTTTTTGATTTTTTGTTTTGTTTTGTTTCTAAACAAAAGTTTCTGTGATCATCTTAAAGAGCAAGAGCTGAGAGAGTGTCTGAGTTTTGGAAAACCTCATGTAAATGAAAGTCTGGCCAACAGGTTAGACAAGGCAGAGGTGAAATATTTAATTGTAAAAACATATGTATTTATGGCAGGTTACTTTAGCAAGCCTAAGAAGAAACTGGGGCCATGAGTCTAGTTACTGAGAGATTCAATTTTCTTCTGTTCCATGCTTCATTTGCTCTTTCCAGTTTCCTTATTTCTTATCCATTTCTCCTATACTTTCTTCCTGTTCTCATGAGACACAGAAGGACATATTTAAGGTGTATTATATAAGCAGCAGTTGTCTAATTCAGGTGATTGATTTATGGAGATAAGAGCTAGGGGAATGTTTCTGGAAATGCAGTGAGCATGAGCTTTTAGAACAATGACTGACATGCTGTATGGGATTTAAACTTTACTCTCAGTGGAAGATTTTTTTTTTCTGACTTTCAGTCAAATGGCTACACTTGGAATACGTTTTAAAAATAGATTGATAAAAATACTAGAAAAATATACATGGGGCATTTAATTTTTGATTGCCTTTATAGTGTGGTATCAGATAAAAAGATGAAAATGCAAAACACCTACAAAATGGAAGTCCCAAATGGTTTTTCTTCTATACATCTCTTTCCAATATTTTCAGGTTTTTTTGTTACGTTCATTGCCACCAAATATGCACAAAACTATTTCATGCAATATTTGAACTTTAGTGTAACAGCAAGTGTAGGTTTTAGCTAAATACTGAAAATACAAGCATGCAATTCACATTGTGTTCTGTTTCTCGTATCTCCTGTGACTTTTGCTTAGCTGGGATTTTATGTCATGAAATATTATATGGAACAAAATAGCAGATCTGTGACTGCAGCCATATTGTTGGGACCTACACCAGGAAAGTAAACCAAAAGCTATTTATGAAAACAGTAATATAGCAGCATTAATATTTTGAAACAACCATGAAAAATGCAAAATGCATGACTGTCTCATTCAATATAATTGTCTCTATACATTGTTTCCTTGTTAATGTTCCAGACAGCAAGACTCAACCCAGAAGGGACAAATGGATAATTAGAAAACCAAATTCACGCAAGAAATAGCAGAACAATATTGAAAAAAACTCCTATTTGTTGGTTGTGAAAACCCAGTTTTCATACTAGTTTACTGCGTGTTTTTTTTTTTCTTCAAATGTTACAGGTGCAAATACTTTACAGTCGCAGGTGATATAATTGGATACAAAAGTGAACATCTATATGTGCAGTTAACTAACTTGAATGTGCAGATTTGGAGAATGTAAACAGCTTCATGCTCACTTAGGTGCCTATGGAAATACAGTTTTTTATGTGTGTTTTGTGTACTACATCTGCACTGAATTTATTTTTACCACAGTTGCTTACTATAATAGCAGCTGTTATGCTACATGACTTTATTTAACCCACTAGCATACTTTATTAAAAATTCACATAACAGAAAGCTGTTTGGATAGTACGTCTAAGAGAGAACTACTTATAACAATTGTGATTTTCTCAGTTTCTGGTGATGTATACAAAGTAATAGATACTTTCCCATTCTACTAAAATTTGAAAGTAATTTGTGTTCCATTTCTTGAAAATGGGGGAGCTATGTGTCAGTCTCTTTCCCCAGGGGAGGTTTAGATTGAATATTAGGAAAAATTCCTTTACTTAATGGTTTGTCAAGCATTGGATCAGACACTCCAAAGAGGTGGTGGAGTCACCATCCCTGGAGGTATTTAAAAGACATGTAGACATGGTACTTAGGGACATGGTTTAGTGAACTTGGCAGTGTTGGGTTAAAGGTTCCACTTGATGATCTTAAGGATCTTTTTAAACCTAAATTATTATTCACATGTTGCTCTGCAATACCTTACTGTGAGATTGTAGCTACCCCCAGCTGGCTGCTGGTAGAGAACACAAGCAGGGCAGGTGGCATCGCTGCAGTCACGGTGTATCACAGGGGTCAACAGTGCTCTCTGCAGGTCCCAAAATCTGTGAGTCACAGCAGATACTTCATCCTTTGTGCCAGTTTGGAGAACAAGACAATTCTTTCTCTGTTCCTGTCTGCCAAGGTTAGAAATAGGAGGATCAGTACTGGGCTATCTGTTGCCCTCCTGATGCACACACCCTTGGTGTAAGTAAAGCTGGTGCAAAACTGGGCAGTTGCTATAGTACTCGGTGGAGTTTCTCCATATTTTTTTTAAAATCCACATTAAGTGGTTTATAATAGCTGTGTACTCAATGAAAGAAGAGGAGATGAACCAAACAAGCCAAAGAGATCCAAATGTGTGCAGCAGGTTCCTTTCCTCCGGGTCCTGCTCTTTTTCACTGTTCATTACAGTGTTCGGTACTATGGAGGCAAGCTGTTACTGATTTGCAGTAACACATGAACCTTCATTATTTTCTGTGTTTTTACCCCACAGAAGAGGATGTAGGATACTTCCAGATTGATGCTGTCAGTGGAGAGTTAAGAACAACCCAGCCTCTGTCACATGCTGAGAGATCTGACTACAGAGTGATGGTCACAGCCAAGGACCAGGGGATGCCTTCGCTTCAAGGACATGCTGCTGTTTATATCCAGGTACTTATTTGGGTTGTACACGTAGAACAATTATGTTAAATGCTTAGTTTCTTTGAAGAAAAAATTCAATTTTGGAAGAAGGTTGGGAAATAAACTGAAAAAAGGAAGAAGTTCAAAACTGTAAGCACCTTGACTTACTTGCTTAGCTTCATTTCCTTTTGTTGAGGGAGAAAATGAGAGGGCAGACTCATTTTGATTTGTTAAGAATGTACTACAGCATTCTGGATCATCTTGCAAATAGATGGTGCCTGTGCTTTAGTAGTAGATCATTGGAAACACTGGAAAATAGGAAGAAAATATCCAGGTAGGCAGAAAGAAAAACAAATACCAAGTGGGACTGAAAGTGGGGAAGAGAGTAGACGTTTTTGTTTTCTCCACTAAGTTTCTCTGTTTTCTGTCTCTATAACCTTGTATAAGGATATCTCATTTCTTTGTGCTGGCTTATACAGAGCTGCTCTTTATGGGAGTGTGAAATGCAGCATGTACTCGTTCCATAGCCAGCCACCTGCTGCAGTTCATCAAGCCACAGTGGGGCTGCTTTGTCTGGGACACCTGTGCATTCCTCTGTCAGAGGCTAAATATCATTAAGGCTGCTATTTTCAAGTCACCCTAAAGATGGTTAATTTTGGATAGCTTGTAGTAACATGCTTCAGTCCAGGCAAGGCAAATGCTGTTCCTACAGTTAAAGAGAGTTAAGGACTCCTCTCCCTGAGCAACGGGAGAAACAAGGGGTGATGAACTGATCATAACCCCCATTCCCTGTCTCCCTGCATCCCTAGAGGACGTGGTAGAGCTGGGAAGGAGGGAGGGATGGAGGGAAGGTGTGTTTTTAAGGTCTTATCTTACTTCTCATTATCCTGCTCTGATTTTGTTAGCAATAAGTTCAGTTAATATCTCTAATTCTAGTCTGTTTTGGCCAGGATGGTATTTACTGAATCATCTCTCTTGGTCCTTATCTCAGCTCATGAACCTTCATTATTTTCTGTCCCCTGTCGAGTGGCAGAGGGGAATGAGAAAGCATCTTTGTTGGTACCTGGCATCCAGCCAGGGTCAGCCCTTTTACACATTATAATATTTATAATAACAGTGGGAAAATATTGCAGACTTTGTGTTTTGGTTGCAGGTGATCCCACTTCCCAATGGGAGATCTGGCTTCTCTCAAGACTTCAAGCACTTTGTTGTACCTGAAAATTTTAAACCTGCACAAGTGTTGGATTCTCTGAAGGCGCCAAGTAACCATCTGGCACTTAACAGGAAACTGCATTTCAGTATTGCTAAAGATGATAATGTTCATTTTGAAATAGACAGCTTGACAGGAGACCTTTATCTTTCCAGGGAGCTTGACTATGAAACAGATTCACACTTTCTTTTACAAGTTATTATAAAGGATTATAACAATCCCCTACAAAATAGCACTGTCTTCCTAAGTATTGATGTAGAAGATAAGAATGATCATTCTCCATATTTTCAAGATGACTTTGTAGTGATTGGCATAGAAGAAAATGTACCTGTTGGCACTCTGGTTTACACATTCAATGCAAAGGATGGAGATGGCAGTTTTCTGAACAGCAAAATAGAGTATTCCTTAGAAATGAGTAACATGAGTGAAAATCCATTTCTTATTCACCCTTTATATGGCACCTTGACCACAGCTTCTCCACTGGACAGGGAGATTACTCATTCTGTGATCTTGACGGTGTTTGCAGAAGACCAGGCAATAAATCTGACTGATCGTCGGCTGGATTCCCTGGCTGTGAAAATTGTTATTTTAGATATCAATGACAACAGTCCCAGCTTTGTGTCTTTGCCTCTTTCCTATGTCATGGAGGATGTGGAGGTGGGCTTCCTTGTACACCACATAATTGCAAAGGATCCTGATGAGGGAAGAAATGGACAAGTTACATATCACATTCTTTCAGGCAATGAAAACAAAGCATTTGTACTGGATAAAATCACAGGTACTGTAACTTCTCTTCTCTGGGGTTTCTTGTGCTGTGATTCTCACAGTAACATTTGGGAGTGCATACTGTGCAGTAGTGAAACACCACATTGGTGTGGCACTCTGCCCAGGTGACTTACTGTCCCCAGGGCTAATTGCCTTGGGCAGAGCACCACACAAGCAGGGCAGTACAGCGGACAGTGGTCAAGCTCTATGAGACTCAGCTCAAAAATTTTGGCATAACACTGTAACTGTGTTTTGTAGGTGTACTGGGGCATCTTCCAATAGTGCATTAAGGCAGGTGGTAAGAAAATGCATGCAGTAAAATACTTCATTCTGATTTTGGCATGATGCATACTTAAAGCACGTGCACAGATGTATGTTATGATTTGTACACATGTGGAAAGGCAAAGTTGAGATCAAGGAGTCTGCCTTACACTGCGGGTGGAACATGTTCAGTGGAGGCTCAAAGTGCTGATGAATTTCATTCTTCAGCCCTCTGAAATTCTCTGGTTTCTAACTATTATACTATATTCTCACAAATGTGAATATCACTTTAGTAGTTGTAATATTTTCTGGTTCTTGTTCTCATTTTGAATTCATTAGGTGATGCAGCTGACACTGATTTGTAGAGCTCCTAACTGCATAACTTACATGCAAAAGAAAACAAATATTTAAGTTAAATAAAGTTTAAAAGTTAAGCCCAAAGTTAAATACAAAGCCATCTCTGAACTTCACTTGAATTTTCCATGAATCCCAAATTCCCTGGATGCTAAAGGCAGTATTTGTGGGCCAGTTAGCGCTGTAGAGGGAATCACAGGTAATGAATGACTGCAAGGTCCGGAAGCCTTGCAGCAGTGGCATGGTGGTGCTACATTGAATCTGTGGGTGCTGGAAAAACTAGGATCCTAACCTGGACCAGGATACCTTTTTTAAAACCTATTTTCTTTAAATTAGGACTCTTAACTACAGCCCAGTTTCTAGACCGTGAGGTTCAGGAGCGCTACAGTTTGACAGTCATAGCTCTTGATGATGGCAGCCCAGCTCTCTCTGCCACACAAGTTCTAACCATCATTGTTCTTGATGTGAATGATGAGACCCCAGTATTTCTGAAGCAACTTTATGAGACTGCAGTTCATGAAAATCGAGATCCAGGAGAGTTTGTCGTAAGAGTGGAGGCTGTGGACCGAGATGCAGGTAATTTGTGTCCTTTTGCTGGTAATTTACTTGTGGACCATAGTAGACCCATCCAATCTTGATGCCTTGCGTGTGCAGCTGTTGTCGTTTTCCTAACATAATGTATGACTTTGAGTTTCAAAATATGAATTTTGGTTCAGACTCTCAATCTTTAATTGGAGCTTGGAGGTATTCTGACTTGCGTTCTGGGGTAACTTCAGCTCTGATGGGTATGTTAAGTGTAAAATGTGTTCTTGTGTGACAGAGAATATTGTAGGTTTCACGTGAAGAAAGCCAATGTGTTCTGGTTATAAATCAGCAAAAAGTATTCAACTCAAAGTTAATATCTGAACATTTTGTTGCTCTCAGTCAGGGTGTTTTGGATCGTTTTAAAGCAGTTCACTAGTCAAGAGTCTTGGTTTTGTAACAGAACCAGCAAGTATGCACTCATCTTTTCTGCCCAGAGAGGGGCACTGTCATCCAAGATTTTCCAGCTGGTTGAGCTGTGAAGGGATAGAGGAAGCTGCTCCGGATTTTAAGTAGGGCTTTACATGCTGAAGATTGTTAATGCATTGCTTTTCAAAAATACACAGAGTGGATGGATAATATACGGGGATGGTTCTTCTCCTTAGTGAATCACATGTAAGGACTAAACCTGAGGGAGTCTGCTAAGCAACAAAAAATTCCTTCCAGTTCTTCAACTACCTGCTCTTTTGAACTGTCTAAAATGCATACATATGATGTTACAGGTAGTACATATACTGGAGCAGTAACACAAGGTCTGTGTGATAAATAAAATCTGGAAAGACAGTTAAATATGACAATAGTGCTGTCTTTGGCCCAAAGGTAGTCTCAACTCTGTGAATTACTTAATTTTTTCTGTGGGTTCACTTTCTGTACTTTCTTTAGAATTGTGTAAGACCGTGCTATCCTAAAAGCAGATGATGGAACTTGTTAGCAAAATAATCTTCTGTATTCAGTAAGATTTGTAATTTTAATGTAGAGCATGTACTGATTATAAAAGGCTGATGTAAGCTCAATGGAGGTATTATATAGAAAGACATTTCCCCACAAGTATGTAAAGCATTTAAAAATTAGGAATGAGTTATGATCTCCATAACAGCTGTACTGCTGTTTGCCTCTGTATCTCCCTCTTCCAAATATTTTCTTTCTTTTGAGGATCACAAAAAAAAGATGATCCTTGAAGAAAGGTTTGGAAGATAAAGGAGACAATTGAGAATTTTCTTAAATTCTTCTCCCTCCTTTTCTATGCCTTGTATTTTTTTACATCTTGTGGGAAATACAGCAGAAAGGAAATTTCCAGAGCAGTTAGTGGGAGGGAGTCAGGGTGGCTTGGCAGGATGGAGAGGAAGGGCATTCCAAGTGTACTGGGTGGCTCAGTGTGTGCCTGCCTGTGCAGACACTTTTGGGCTGGAGCACTGTTGTGGGTGATGGTTCCTTCCTGCTATTTTTTTAAAGTACATTTTCCAGTAACCACAGTCCTTCTGTTGGGTCTTTTTCTCACATTTGCATGATTTGGCCCCATGTCATGGGTGTGTAATAATATTGTTTCAAATTAATATTGAAATAATGTTCAAAATGTAAGAAAATTAGATTTATATAGGAGTCATATAAATATGCTGCTACTCACTTTTAAGTTTTTAGAACACAATTTTTGAATAAGATGACTCCTGTCATGGTGGTGTGTTGTTTGTTTTTTTTTTTTTTACATCATATATTTATTTTTACACACTCTTTAAATTGCAGTTCACATCCCAGTAATATTTGCATAGTCTCAGTGGAGGACTTTCTCCCATCACTTTTTTGTTCTCTTCATATGTTCCCTGAGTGACCACTGGGAGGAACCAGTCATTATCAAACTTTTGTTTTTATTTTCCTTTCTACATCATTCTCTGAGACTGGAGGGGGTTCTTTTTGGGGAAAATCACAAGTAAAATTTCTGACTTTGGACTGGTTTTCTTTCACATGAATATCCCTGAAACCTTTTTGTTCAGCCACCTCCCTCCTGCACAGTATGACACCTGCAGTTACTGCATCTCTGTGTTGCCTGACTTTGGGAGCCTTTAGGGAGCCCTCCATGCCCTCACCCCCACCCAGCTGACATCTGACAGCTCAACATCAGTAAACGCAAGTGTAAAAGATGTTGGAAAATATGCATGTTGGAAAAATACGTGTGGAAAAGATACCAGCAGCATATTTAAGATAGATCAGGGTGTTTTCTTGAGGTAGGTCTTTGCAGAAGAACTGAACTAACATTTGGCAAGATCTCCTTTTAAGCTGATGTTCACTTTTGTGGTTCAATAGTTATGTCTAGAGCCTTAGGAGAAAAATCTTAAAAGGTTAATAGGAATTATTGACTTCAAGTAATGAGACAGAGCTTACTGCCATTCATTAGACATTATTGTAAGATCCTATAAAGATGAGATTGAATCTGGATTTGGGGTATAAAGATGAGATTTGAATCTGGATTTGGGGTGGGGGGAAATTTTTTTTTTCCATCTGTAATTTCAGCCCCTAAAATATGACCAGTGCTACTGAATAGTTAGCCAGCAGGTTGGATTGAATGCAAATGTGCTATAGCTGCTGTGCTGTGGTGTGTGACTGTGTAGAGTCAGCATGCTCCTCTCCTGGGCAGGATGTGCAGCTTTTTCCTAATGCTACTTTACACTCCTAGCAGTTGGATATGGGAGTCAGTAAGTGCTTGGTAAATAAATGTAATTAAGATGTCACATCTCTGTTCTTTAAGGGTTTAAAGTTTTAACTTCAACATTGTGTGAATAGTCAACTTGGATGGCACCCATGGGTTTTTCAGCACTGGTTGTGGATAGCATCTTCTCTCACATGGGTGTTTCTCCATCAAATCCTGTGCAGGTTGTCTTGTGCTTGATTGCAGCAGATGAGAAGAAGTGGGCAGCGTTTGACATTGAATAGGAGTTTTCATATGACTAGAAGTGTCATGTAATTTTTCAGGTGTACCAACTGCTCCTGCCCTAACAAAGGCCTGATTCTGGGTGGGAAAAACACAGAATGGTTGAATGAAATGTAGGAAAATTTTCAGAACAATAAGGGCACAATAGTCAAACTCTTTGGGTATAACATAGGATTAAACTCATTAAAGCTAGTAAGTGTGATGGAGATGACCTTATACTTTCCTTGGGAGGATGTTGAAACTAGAAGAAATAGGAAAGGAATTATCTTACAGCCATAATAGGTAAGACCATTGTGTCTCATCTCCTGTTCAACTAAGGCAAGCAACTTTGAAAGAAAGGTTTCTGTAAGTTTGTACAGTTTTAGCCTATTTCCTAGAGGAAGATGGGAAGGCTCATATCCCTGCACTATATACAAATTGTAGGCCTGATCAGGAACTGTGTGGAATTATGATTCAGAAGAACTTGGAGGGAGAAGAAAGAGACAAATGAGTAGACCTGAATGTGAGGAGAGTTGCTGTGTTTTGCTTAGACTTCCATTCTGTTTTAAAGGGCTGAATTCCTTGCTTCAGTATGAAATCTTACCAGGAGCTGGTTATGAGAAATTCAAGATGAACTCGGACAGTGGAGAACTCGTAACAACTGCATCACTGGACAGGGAAACCCAGGAGTTTTTCAGTATTAAAGGTAGCAGTGTGAAATATCTATGAATGCCTCTAGAGTGGGAAGTGAGAGTGAGTGAGGAAGAGAGAGTGAGTTACCATCAGCATTACTTTTATTATGTCTTCTGAATTAGACACAAGCGGTAAGATTTTCCAGTGCAGAAGAGTATTTGCTTTTTTGCATAGCACCAATAACTCTCCTACTCTGATATTGTTAAAGAACATGTATTGTTACACCTATAACCACTGAATGAAATTTGCTTTCTTTTTGTTGACCTTAGTTTTGGTTCGTGACAGTGGAAGCCCGTGGCTGTCAAGCACAGTGACAGTAATCTGCACAGTGCTGGATGAAAATGATCACTCTCCCACGTTTCTTCTTCCTCCCTCTGAGATCTTTATTTCAGAGAACCAACAGCCTTCTGTTGTTTACGTTATCCGGGCTGTAGATATGGATGCTGGAAATAATGGAGCTCTAAGATACAAAATAATTGGTAAGTTGCATTCCGTCATTTTGTTAGTATAAGTCAGGAATATATAAACAGCAGCATCCAAGTTTTAAACTAGTTTTGACTTTGTCACGCCTCCCTAGCTCCCATCTTGTCCACATGCTTCTTTTATGTGGAAAAGAGATCTTTCACCCTTTTGTCAGCACTAATAAGTATTTCCCAGGCATACTTTCATTCTGCTTTCTGGATTTGAAATAGTGCAGAAGAGAAAAACAAAAAAATACCAAATGCTGAAATGAGGCATTAGTCATGAAAGCATATTTTTTTTCTTTTTGTTATAGTTGTAGAAGTCTGAATATAAATGTGCCCTTGAAAAATACTCAAAATTAATTGAATTTTATTTATTTAATTCTATTTCATTTTATATTGTGAGAGCTTCTTTCACCCAGCAATTAATAATGTCATACTTGGCTTCCATCTTGCCAAACTCTCCCTGTGTCCGCTATGCCAATATAAGCTCCACAGCTGTTCAAAGCCTCATGTAGTATCTTTGGACAAATACAAGTTTTCTCTGCTTACTTTGGTTTGAGGCTCTCAGCAATAGCTCAAATGTAGGCAGAGAGCTACTGTGGTAAAAACCAACACATTTTTCTTTGAAGAAACAGTTATGAATGCCTTTGTTTTCTTGATTTTAATGCTGTGATCTTCTATGACATTTAATTTAGTTACCTTTGGCCTTTCTGCATGTTATAAAGTATGTATGTCATTCACTATTACTAAAAATGCTGACTTTTCAGTAGACTGCTTCGTATTTATTCCCAGTGCCCCCAAATCATGACCTTGCACAGCTCTTGAATTCCAAGAGACAGGTTTGTAGAAGAGAGCAAGGAGTAAGCAATTACAAATGTCAACAATGCTTTATAGATTTGTGGAATTTGTAACTAAGATTGGGAAGAGGTCACTTCATGTAGCAGCATAGAAGCATGAGCGTCTATAAGGTGGGCTGATTTGGGAAAAGTTACACATTTGGCCAAATAGCCAGTCTGTAAATTGATATGACATTCTGCATTTGCTCATTGCTACTCACTGATTTAAATGAAATACAAGTTTTATTTGTATGAGAAATAAAATATGTGAAAGGCAAATGAGCACACTAGCTGTATGAGCAATTGGACCTTGTTACTGTAATTAGCATAGAGCATTCACAAGAGGTTCTTTTTAAAAAGTAGCTGTTTTTGATCATTTCATCTTTTATGTGTTTGAAAGGTGGAAATGTTGGAGAGTACTTCACACTAAATAACACATCAGGCAAGCTGCTGGTCACTCGTAGCTTAGACAGAGAAGACATCAGCACTTTCACTCTTGTAATTGAGTGCCGTGACCTTGGCAGTCCCTCGAGAAGCTCCACTGCACAGATCTGTCTTAGTGTCTTGGATGAAAATGACCACAGCCCATTGTTTGCAAAGACCCACTATCAAATCTCTGTGACAGAAGACCTGGAGGAAGGCTCAGCCATCCTGGACCTCTCTGCTTCTGATGAAGATGCTGGCTTGAATGGCGAAGTTATGTACTTCCTCATTGATGACACATATGGAGCATTCACAATTGACAGTGTCACGGGATCCATCATTACTGCAAAGGCACTGGACCGGGAGACCAAGTCCCAGTACACATTTCGGGCTGTGGCAAGGGACTGTAGCACCCATTTTCCACGGAGCACCACTGTCAGTGTTGTGGTGCACGTTGATGATGTCAATGACAACGATCCTGTTTTTTTGCAGAATCCTATCAGGGTCTTTGTGCCTGCTGAAACTGCTGTGAATGAGACAGTAGCCACTGTGAGAGCAGAGGATGTGGATCTGGGATCAAATGGAGCTATTGTTTTTAATTTGATGATGGCAGAAACTGTATTTCAGATCAATGTGAGGACGGGTGACATCATTCTTCAGGAGCCTTTGGATTCCAAGAACTTCAGTCCCCAGCTGCTAGTGACAGCTTCAGATCAAGGCGTCACACCTCGAACAGCCACAGCTGTGGTCGTTATCTTTACAGAAGAACAAGAGGAGGTGATCTCATTCAGCCACAGCCTGTACGAAGCAAGTGTGCCTGAGAACAGTGCAGCAGGTGGGTATGCAATCCATCTTCTTGGACCCACCAACCACCCCTTCTTTTGGAATGGTAATTGTAATGAATAGTATAGGGAAACCTTTTTTTCTGTGCAGCAGCAGGGAAAAGTTAATGTGGGTATAGCCAATACCCATTTGCCCCTTTCCAGTGCACCAGCATGACAAAGATACAATGGAGGAGGCATTGTCTAATCATTCATTTAGCAAAATTGCTTTAGTGATGGTTTTACTTGTTGTTTCACTGGGCAGGGCACATAAGCTCAGGTGAGGTGAGTGGAACCAGTTGAAACCTGGCATTTCTTTTTTTCACAATACCCTTCACAAACTGTTGTAGTTTTCAGAAATACCTTATTGAGGTTTTAGACTTTGCAGAAGGAGGAGAAAAGGGAGTAGGATGGGGTAGAGAAGGTCAGAGGCTATTGGTACATGGTCACTTGGACAGGCTTCTGCAGTGTCTCTCTAGGTAGAGACTGCACTATGGAATTCTACTTGTAGACCAACCAGCTTCGGTCGCAAGGTGCTTACAGATATATTTGGATTTGTTCTGGGTATTGCTGAGAATTACTGCTTTTTGTCATTCAAAGTACATTAGTAGTTATCCCTCCAGCCAAATAGATGTGGTATCTTCTTGTCCTGGTTTAGGACAAATTAGGAGGAAAATCTCCACGAGGAGACAAACCTCCACTACTCCTTCCCCCCAACCCCGGGTTCGGGAAGGAACTCCTCGGAGGAAAAGTGGAAAAAACTGTTTATTAACAAATAACAAAAGGAAAAGAACACTCCCCAACACAGGGAAGAAAAACCAGCCCCAGATGATACTCAGGCAGTTGCTGTGAAGGGAGGGCGCCGAGCTTCTTCCTGCAGACTCACGTTCCAGGCAGCCGGTCTCAGGTTCCCAGCCACCAGATCCGGAGTCGGTTCGGGTCTTGAGAGACGGGGGGGGCGGAGGGGGGAGAAAGAAGGAAGGCAGCAGAGCAGCAAGCCAGCAAGCTAGGCAGCAGCAGCAGCGGCAGCGAAA
>VZUI01046495.1:0-16174 GCA_013401135.1 Cettia cetti
TTCTGATTTTTCCCCATTTTATTCTGAATTTTTTCTGATTTTTTCCCATTTTATTCTGATTTTTTTTCTGATTTTTTTTCCCATTTTATTCTGATTTTTTCTGATTTTTTTCCCATTTTATTCTGATTTTTTTCTGATTTTTTCCCATTTTATTCTGATTTCTTTCCCATTTTTTTTCCCATTTTTTCCCATTTTTCCTGATTTTTTTTCTGATTTTTCCCCATTTTATTCTGAATTTTTTCTGATTTTTTCCCATTTTATTCTGATTTTTTTTCTGATTTTTTCCCATTTTATTCCCAATTTTTTCCCATTTTATTCCCATTTTTTTCCCATTTTTTTCTGATTTTTTCCTGACTTTTTTCTGAATTTTTCTGATTTTTTTCTGATTTTTTTCCCCATTTTACCTGATTTTTTCCCCATTTTATTCTGATTTTTTTCTGATTTTTTTTCTCATTTTCTTCCCATTTTATTCTGATTCTTTCTCTCTTTTTTTTCTGATTTTTTCTGATTTTTTTCCAATTTTTTCCCATTTTATTCTCATTTTTTTCCCATTTTGTTCTCATTTTTTTCCCATTTTTTCCCATTTTATTCTGATTTTTTTCTGATTTTTTCCCCTTTTTTCCCCCCATTTTCCCCCCCATTTTATTCTGATTTTTCTCTGATTTTTTCCCATTTTTTCCCGATTTTTTCCCGGTTTTATTCCCATTTTTTTGTCGGAAAATGAGAAAAAAAAATCGCAAAAAAATCCGAATAAATTGGGAAAAAAATCCGAATAAATTAGAAAGAAATCAGAATAAAAAGGCAAAAAAAATCAGAATAAAATGGGAAAAAATCAGAAAAAAATCAGAAAAAAAGGGTAAAAATTTGGATAAAAACGAGCTAAATTTTTTAATTGTTAATTTTAATTAATTTTAATTATTTTTTCCCCCAGGTGTACGAGCAGGACGAGCTGAGCGAGCAGATGGCGAGCCTCGAGGGCCTGATGAAGCAGCTCAACGCCATCACCGGCTCCGCTTTTTAACCCCAAAAACCCCCCAAAAACCCAAAAATTCCCCCAAAATTCCCCAAAATTTGAAATCCTCGCCCCAAAAAACCCAAAATTCGATTTTTTCCCCCATTTTTTGGGCAAAAATTGAGAAAAAATTCAATTTTTTTCCAATTTTTTAAGTCAAAAAATGCAAAAAAATTCAAATTTTTTTCCCAATTTTTAGGTCAAAAAATGCAAAAAAATTCAATTTTTTTTTTTCCAATTTTTAGGTCAAAAATTGACAAAAAAATCAAATTTTTAATCATTTTTTAAAGTCAAAAATTGACAAAAAAATTCAATTTTTTCCCAATTTTTAAGTAAAAAATTGCAAAAAAATTCAAATTTTTCCAATTTTTAGGTCAAAAAACGCAAAAAAATTCAAATTTTTTTTCCAATTTTTTGGTCAAAAATTGACAAAAAAATCAAATTTTTAATCATTTTTTAAAGTCAAAAAATGCAAAAAAATTCAAATTTTTTCAATTTTTAGGACAAAAATCGACAAAAAAATTCAATTTTTTTTTCCAATTTTTTAAGTAAAAAATTGCAAAAAAATTCAAATTTTTTCCCCAATTTTTAGGTCAGAAATTGACAAAAAAAATTCAAATTTTTCCCCAATTTTTAGGTCAAAAATTGACAGAAAAATTCAAATTTTTTTCCAATTTTTAGGTCAAAAAATGCAAAAAAATTCAAATTTTTTCCCCAATTTTTAGGTCAAAAATTGACAAAAAAAATTCAATTTTTTTTCCAATTTTTAGGTCAAAAATTGACAAAAAAATCAATTTTTTTCCAATTTTTAGGTCAAAAAATGCAAAAAAATTCAATTTTTTTCCAATTTTTTAAGTCAAAAAATGCAAAAAAGTCAAATTTTTTTCCCAATTTTTAGGTCAAAAATGGACAAAAAATTCAAATTCTTTTCCAATTTTTTCCAATCAAAAATGGACAAAAAAAATCGAATTTTTTTCCTTTTTTTGGGTCAAAAAATGACTAAAAAATTCAAATTTTTATCAGTTTTTAAAATAAAAAATTGCC
The DNA here is from genome assembly GCA_013401135.1 of Cettia cetti. Lineage (NCBI taxonomy): Eukaryota > Metazoa > Chordata > Aves > Passeriformes > Sylviidae > Cettia > Cettia cetti. The sequence goes on from VZUI01046495.1 coordinate 2,057, forward strand.
AAAAAAAATCAAAATTTTTTCCAGTTTTTAAGGTTAAAAAATGGACATAAAAATTTCAATTTTTTCCAATTTTTTGGGTAAAAAATTTAAAATTTTAAATAATTTTAAGGTCAAATATTGAGAAAAAATTCAATTTTTTTCCCTTTTTTTTTTTGGTAAAAATTGACAAAAATTCGAATTTTTTCCATTTTATTTTGGTCAAAAAATTAAATTTTTTAATAATTTTTTGGTCAAAAATTGACAAAAATTCAAATTTTTTCCCAATTTTTTAAGGTCAAAAATTGATAAAAAATTCAAATTTTTTCCTCTTTTTAACGTCAAAATTTGACAAAAAATTCAGATTTTTTTTGCTTTTTTTAGGCCAAAAATTGACAAAAATTTGAATTTTTTTCCATTTTTTGGGGCAAAAATTGACCAAAAAATTCGAATTTTTTTCCCAATTTTTAGGTCAAAAAATGGCCAAAAAATTCAAATTTTTTTCCAGTTTTTAAGGTCAAAAACAGAGAAAAAAAATAAAAATTTTCCCATTTTTTAGGTTAAAAATTGACACAAAAAATTCAAATTTTTTCCAATTTTTTAGGTTAAAAATTGACACAAAAAATTCAAATTTTTCCCATTTTTTCACCTAAAATGGTGGAAAAAAATTTGATTTTTTTCCAAAAAAATTCAAATTTTTTTGCCTTTTTCTCTACTAAAAATTTGATTTTTTTCCCCAAAAAAATCCATTTTTTACCTTTTTTTAACCAAAAAAAATTGAATTTTTTTGCCTATTTTAAACCAAAAAAATTGAATTTTTTTTTCCTTTTTTCACTTAAAAAATCTGATTTTTTTCCCAAAAAAATCCAAATTTTTTTGCCTTTTTTTAACTTAAAAATCGAATTTTTTCCCTTAAAATAATGGAAAAAAAATCTGATTTTTTTCCAATTAAAAATTCAAATTTTTGGTCTTTTTTTAAGCCAAAAATTGATTTTTAAAATTTGGATTTTTGGGGATTTTTTTTAAGGAAATTTAAATTTTTTGGGGATGAAAAATGAAATTTTTGGAGGTTTTTTTGGGGAAAAAATTGAATTAAAATCAGAATTTTTTGGGGAAAAAATTCAAAATTTTGGGGGAAAAAAGTGGAAAAAAATTGGGGGAAAAAGAGAAAATTTTAAGGGAAAATAATTGGAAAAAATTAAATTAAAAGAAGGAAAATTGGGGGAAAAAATTAATTAAAAAGTGAAAAAAATTAAAATAAACAAGAAAAAAATGAGGAAAAAATTGAAAATTTCAATTAAAAGCGAGAAATTAATTAAAATTTTTTAAAATTAAAAAAATCTGAATTTTTCTAATTAAAAATTGAATTTTTTTGAAGGAATTTCCATCAAAATCTTCCCCAAAATCGCAAAAATTTGGGGAATTTTAGGGGGAGGGGTTAATTAATTAGTAATTAATGAGGGTTTAATTAATGGTAATTTATTCTTTAGGAGTTTTTTAATTGTTAGGAGTTTTTTTGGGAATTTAGATTAAAAAAAATGGAATTTTTGGGGATTTTTTTTGCTCTGGGAAAACCCAAAAAATTGGAATTAATTGGAAATTAATTGGAATTAATTTCAATTAAAAAATTGAATTGAATGAATTAAAGATTTGATTTGATTTTAATAAAAATCTGAAGGATTTGAGGTCAAAATTCGAATTAAATGAAATTAAAAATGGAATTAATTGAAATTAAAAATTTGAATTAATTGGAATAAAAATTTGAATTAATTGAAATAAAAATTTGAATTAATTGAAATTAAAAATGGAATTAATTGAAATTAAAAATTTGAATTAAACCAATTAAAAAATTCCATTTAATTTTAATGAAAACCTGAATTAATAAAAGGAAAAAATCAAATTAACTTCAATTAAAAATGCAATTAATTGAAAGAAAAATTCGATTTTAATTGAAATAAAAACGTGAAGGAATTAAAAATAATTGGAATTAATTAAAATTATTTTTGTTAATTACTTTAAATAGAAATTTACTGTTTTGAAATCAAATTTTGGTTTAATTTAAATTAAAAATTGGTTTAAATTTTAATAAAAATTTGAATTAATTAAATCAAAAAATTTGAATTAAGTAAGGAAATTGAAATTAATTTTAATTAAAATTTAAATTAATTTTAATAAAAAATAGAAATAACTTTAATTAAAAATTGAAATAATTAAAATTAAAACACGAATTAATTAAAAAAGGGAAATTAATTTGAAATAAAAATTTGAATTAATTGAAATAAAAAATTGAATTAATTGAAATAAAAAATTGAATTAATTTTAATAAAAATTTGGATTAATTTTAATAAAAATTTGGATTAATTTTAATAAAAATTTGAATTAATTGAAATAAAAACTTGAATTAATTGAAATAAAAAATTTGATTTAATTGAATTAAAAATTGAATTAATTTTAATAAAAATTTGAATTAATTGAATTAAAAATTGAATTAATTTTAATAAAAATTTGAATTAATTTTAATAAAAAATTGAATTAATTGAAATAAAAATTTGAAGTAATTTTAATAATAATTTGAAGTAATTTTAATAATAATTTGAATTAATTGAAATAAAAATTTAAATTAATTGAAATAAAAATTTGAATTAATTTTAATAATAATTTGAATTAATTTTAATAAAAATTTAAATTAATTGAAATAAAAAATTGAATTAATTGAAATAAAAAATTGATTTAATTGAAAAAAATTGAATTAATTGAAATAAAAATTGAATTAATTGAAATAAAAATTGAATTAATTGAAATAAAAATTTGAATTAATTGAAATAAAAAATTGAATTAATTTTAATAAAAATTTGAATTAATTTTAATAAAAAATTGAATTAATTTTAATAAAAAAGTGAATTAATTTTAATAAAAAAGTGAATTAATAGAAATAAGAAATTGAATTAATTGAAATAAAATTGAATTAATTTTAATAAAAAAGTGAATTAATTGAAAAAAATTGAATTAATTGAAATAATATGAATTAATTAAATTAAAAAATTGAATAATTAGAAAAAATTGAATTAATTGAAATAAAAATTTGAATTAATTGAAATAAAAAATTGAATTAATTGAACTAAAAATTTGAATTAATCAAAAAATTAATTAAAGTATTTTTAATGAAACGATGAAATAATTTAAATAAAAATTCGAACTAAATTAATTGCTACTTGAAATTCATTTCTCAAATTTTTAAATTATTAATTAAAAAAAATTAAATTCAAATTTCCCAGAATTCCTCGGGGCAAATTAAAAAAAAAAAAAATCCCCAAAAATTTCCCAGAATTCCCCCCAAAAAATTAAAAATAATTAAAAATAGAAAAATAATTAAATTAATTTTTTTTTTAGGAATTTTGTCTGTGCCTGTGGGAACCAATAAAACGTTTTTTGATAGGAAAAAAAATGTGTCGGCCTATTAATTATTAATTAATTGCTAATTAATTGCTATTTATTAGTCGCTAATGGCGTTATTTTTGGTATTTATGGATTTATTAGGAATTTATTCGGTGTATTTTGTGATTATTTTGGCTTTTATTAATCATTAATCGTGAATTAATTGATATAAATTATTTATTAATGAGTTGGTAATTAATTAATAATAATTATTAATTACTAATGGCATTATTTGGGATGTTTATTAGCTTATTAGGAATTTATTTGGCTTATTTTGTGGTTCGTTGCTATTATTAATTAATTGTTAATTAATTGCTAATTAATTAACATTTATTATTATTATTAATGCCATTATTTGGGGTATTTAACGATTTATTAGGAATTTATTTGGGTTATTTTTGGGTTATTTTTGGGTTTTTTTAATTAATTTTTGGGTTTCGTTGCTATTATTAATTAATTGCTAATTAATTAACATTTATTATTATTATTAATGCCATTATTTGGGGTATTTAGGGATTTATTAGGAATTTATTTGGGTTATTTTCGGGTTATTTTGGGGTTTTGTAATTAATTTTTGGGTTTCGTTGCTATTATTAATTAATTGCTAATTAATTAACATTTATTATTATTATTAATGCCATTATTTGGGGTATTTATTGATTTATTAGGAATTTATTTGGGTTATTTTCTGATTATTTTGGTTTTTTTGTGATTTATTTTTGGTTTTTGTCGTTAATATTAATTAATTGTTTATCAATTAACATTAGTCATTATGATTAACGGCATTCTTTGGGATATTTATTAATTGATTAATTAATTAGGAATTTATTTTGATTATTTTGGGGTTTTTTTGGGGGGAGTAATAGAGAATTTATTAATTACCATTAATTTATTTTTGGGAGGGTTTCTTTGTTGGTATTAATTATTAGTAATTATTGTTATTATTAGTTATTAATTGATCTAATTAATTCTTCATTATTAATTATTTATTAGGGTTATTAATTATTAATGACATTATTTGGGGAGTTTATAGATTTATTAGGGATTTATTAGGGATTTATTAGGAATCTGTTAGGAATGTATTTATTAATTTTTTGATTTTTTAATAATTATTGGATTTTTTTAAAAATTAACTAATTAATTTTTGATTAAGCAGCAGTAGCTATTAATTATTAATGGCATTATTTGGGGTATTTATCCGTTTATTAGAAATTTATTTGGGGATTTTTGGGACTTATTTGGGGGGGTTATTAGTTATTAATTGCTTATTAATTGATATTAGGTATTAATGGCATTATTCGGGGAGTTTATAGATTTATTAGGACTTTATTAGGAATTTATTTGGGTTATTTGGGGATTTATTTTCGGGGTTTTTTTGAATTATTTTGGGGGTTTGGGGATTATTAATTAATTGTTAATTAATTAATATTATCTATTAATTATTAATGGCATTATTTGGTTTATTTATAAGTTTAATTAACTTTTATTTGGGATTTTTTTTATATATTTAGGGATTTCTTTGGGGATTTAATTAGTTATTAATTGATTATTAATTAATATTAGCTATTAATGGCATGATTTGGGGTGGTTATTAATTTATTAGGAATTTATTCGGGTTATTTTGGGATTTATTTTTGGGGTTTTTCTGAATTTTTTGGGTTTTTTTCTTTCTAATTAAGTTTTAATTAAATAATATCAGTTATTAATTATTAATGGCTTTATTTGGAGTATTTATTAATTTATTAGGAATTTATTTGGGTTATTTTGGGATTTATTTTTGGGGTTTTTTTGAATTATTTTGGGTTTTTTTTCTTTCTAATTCAGTTTTAATTAAATAATATTAGTTATTAATTATTAATGGCATTATTTGGGGTATTTATTAATTTATTAGGAATTTATTTGGGTTATTTTGGGATTTATTTTTGGGTTTTTTTTGAATTATTTTGGGGTTTTTTTCTTTCTAATTAAGTTTTAATTAAATAATATGAATTATTAATTATTAATGGCATTATTTGGGGTATTTATTAATTAATTAGGAATTTATTTGGGTTATTTTTGGTTTTTTTGAATTATTTTGGGGTTTTTTTGCCTTTTTAATTAAGTTTTAATTAAATACTATCAGTTATTAATTATTAATGGCATTATTTAGGGTATTTATTAATTAATTAGGAATTTATTAGGAATTTTTTTAAAATTTATTTTGATTTTTTTTTTAGGATTTTTTAATTTTTTTCAACGGAAGAAATAAAAAAAAATTAAAATAAAATTAAAATAAAAACTCTGCCAAGCCCAAGTGTTCGTTAATGATTTCTTTTAATTAATGACGCGCCGGAATTAATTAAAGCCACTCCAAAAATCCCAAAATTCCTCCCCGAAACCCCCAAAATTTCCCAAAAAATCCCAAATTTACCAAAAATCCCCAAATTTCCTGAAAAAAATCCAAAATTTTATCAAAAAATTCCAAAATTTTATCAAAAAATTCCCAAATTTCCTCTAAAAAATCCCAAATTTTTATCAAAAAATTCCCAAATTTTCATAAAAATTCCAAAATTTTATCAAAAAATTCCCAAATTTCCTCTAAAAAATCCCAAATTTCCTCTAAAAAATTCCAAATTTTTAACAAAGGATTCCCAAATTTTCATAAAAATTCCAAAATTTTATCAAAAAATTCCAAAATTTCCCCCAAAAATCCCAAATTTCCTGAAAAAAATCCAAAATTTTATCAAAAAATTTTCAGATTTCCCAAAAAAATCCCAAATTTCCCCCCAAAATTCCCAAATTTCCCCCAAAAAATTCCAAACTTTTATCAAAAAATTCCCAAATTTCCTGAAAAAAATCCAAATTTTCTCCAAAAGTCCCAAAAAATTCCCAAATTTTCCCCCAAAAAATCCCAAATTTCACCCCAAAAATCCCAAATTTCCCGAAAAAATTCCAAAATTTTATCAAAAAAATCCCAAATTTCCTCTAAAAGATCCCAAATTTTTATCAAAGAATTCCCAAATTTTCATAAAAATTCCAAAATTTTATCAAAAAATTCCAAAATTTCCCGAAATAAATTCCTAAATTTTCCAAAAAATCCCAAATTTTCACCCCCAAATCCCCAAAATTCCTCAAAATTCCCAAATTTCCTGAAAAAAATCCAAAATTTTATCAAAAAATTCCCAAATTTCCCTAAAAAATCCCAAATTTTTATCAAAGAATTCCCAAATTTTCATAAAAATTCCAAAATTTTCTCAAAAAATTCCCAAAATTTGCTGAAAAAAATCCAAAATTTCCCCCCAAAATTCCCAAATTTCCTGAAAAAAATTCCCAAATTTCCAGAAAATTTCCCAAATTTTCCTCAAAAAATTTCCCAAATTTCCCCCGAAATTTCCAAATTTCCTGAAAAAATTCCAAAATTTTATCTTAAAAATCCCAAATTTACCCAAAAAATCCCAAATTTTCTCAAAAAAATCCCAAAATTTCCCTAAAAAAATTCCCAAATTTTCTCAAAAAATCCGAAATTTCCATAAAAATTCCCAAATTTCCTTTAAAAATTCCAATTTTCCTCCCAAAAATCCCCAAAATTTCCCAAAAAATCCCAGATTTTCACCCCCAAATCCCCAAATTTCCTCAAAAATCCCAAAATTCCTCAAAAAATTCTGAATTTCCAGCGAAAAAATCCCAAATTTCCACCCCAAAATCCCAAAATCTCAGAAAACTTCCAGAAAATTTCCCAAATTTCCTCCAAAAAACCTCAAAATTACTCAAAAAATTCCAGAATTACTCAAAAAATTCCCAAATTTCCCTCAAAAAATTCCCAAATTTCCCTCAAAAAAATCCGAAATTTCCCTCAAAAAAATCCAAAATTTCCCCCCAAAAATCCCCAAAATTTTCCAAAAAATCCCAAATTTCCACCCCAAAACCCCAAAAATTCCAGAAAATTTCCCAAAATTCCAGAAAATTTCCCAAAATTCCTCCAAAAATTCCAAAATTTCCACCCTAAAATCCCGAATTTCCTTAAAAAGTTCCAAATTTTCTCCAAAAAATTCCAAATTTCCCCCAATAAAATCCCAAATTTCCAGAAAATTTCCCAAATTTTCTCCAAAAATCGCAGATTTCCTCAAAAAATTCCCAAATTTGCCCCCAAAATCCCAAATTTTCTTTTAAAATTCCCAAATCTTCTCAAAAAAATCCAAAATTTCTAAATTTCCTCCAAAAATTCCCAAATTTTCCTCCCAAATTCCCAAATTTCCAGCCAAAAAATCCCAAAATTCATCAAAAAATCTCAAAATTTCCACTCCAAAATCCCAAAATTCCCAGAAAATTTCCAGGAAATTTCCTAAATTTCCTCCAAAAAATCCCAAATTCCACCCAAAATCCCAAATCTTCCCCAAAAATTCCCAAAATTTTCCAAAAATTCCCAAATTTCCACCCCAAAATCCCAAATTTTCTTAAGAAAATCCCAAAATTCCTCAAAAAAATCCCAATTTTCCACCCAAAAATTCCAAAATTTTCTCAAAAATTTCCCAGGTTTCTATAAAAAATCCCAAATTTCCTGAAAAAAATTCCCAAATTTCCTGAAAAAAATTCCCAAATTTCCTGAAAATTTCCCAAATTTTCTCCAAAAAATCGCAGATTTCCTCAAAAAATTCCCAAATTTGCCCCCAAAATCCCAAATTTTTTTAAAAAAATTCCCAAATCTTCTCCAAAAAATCCAAAATTCCCAAATTTCCCGAAAAAATTTCCAAATTTCCACTCCAAAATCCCAAATTTTCTTCCAAAAAATCCCAAAATTCCTCAAAAAATTCCAAATTCCCACTCAAAAATCCCAAATTTCCAGAAAATTTCCCAAATTTCCACAAAAAATCCCAAAATTCCACCCAAAATTTCAAATTTGCACAAAAATATCCCAAATTTTCCTTAAAAAATCCCAAATCTTCCCAAAAAAATACCAAAAATTTTCAAAAAAATCCCAAATTTACACCCCAAAATCCTAAATTTTCTCAAAAAAATCCAAAAATTCCTCAAAAAAATCCAAATTTTCTCCCAAAAAATCCCAAAATTCCTCAAAAAAATCCAAATTTTCCACCCAAAATCCTGAATTTTCAGCCAAAAAATCCCAAATTTCCAGAAATTTTCCCAAATTTCCTCCAAAAAATCCCAAAATTCCACCCAAATCCCAAATTTTCTCCATAAAATCCCAAATTTCCACAAAAAATTCCCAAATTTCCTCCCAAAAATCCCAAATTTTCAGCCCCAAAATCCCAAAATCCACCAAAATTCCCAAATTTCCGCAAAAAAATCCCAAATTTCCTCCCAAAACCCCCCAAAATTACCCAAAAATCCAAAATTTTCACCCAAAAATCCCAAATTTCCTCCAAAAATTCCCAAATTTCCTCCAAAAATTCCCAAATTTTATCCAAAAAATTCCAAAATTCCACAAAAAATCCCAAATTTCTACTAAAAAATCCTAAATTTTCACCCAAATCCCAAATTTTCCACCAAAAAATTCCAAATTTCCTCAAAATCCCAAATTCCAAAAAAATTCCCAATTTTTCCCCATTTTCCCCACATTTTTTTCCATTTTTCCCCCAAATTTTTTCCCAATTTTCCCCATTTATTCCTCAATTTATTCCAATTTTTTCCCCATTTTTCCCTAATTTTTTTCCCAAATTTTCCCATTTTTTCCCCAATTTTTTCCCAATTTTTTCCCAAATTTTTTCCCATTTTTTCTCAATAATTTCCCAATTTTTCCTCTATTTTTCCCAATTTTTTCCCATTTTTTTCTGAATTTTTTCCAATTTTTTCTCAAATTTTCCCAATTTATTCCTTAATTTTTTCCCAAATTTTTCCCAAATTTTTTCCCATTTTTTCTCAAAAATTTCCCAATTTTTTCCTCTATTTTTCCCAATTTTTTTCCAATTTTTCCCCATTTTTTTCTGAATTTTTTTCCTATTTTTTCTCAATTTTTCCCCATTTATTTCTCAATTTTTTCTCCATTTTTTTCCTCAAATTTTTCCCAATTTTTTTCAAATTTTCCCCAATTTTTATCCCATTTTTTCCTCAATTTTTCCCCAATTTTTCCCCAATTTTCCCCATTTTTTTCCAATTTTATCCCAATTTTTTCCCATTTTTTCCTCAATTTTTTCCAATTTTTTCCCATTTTCTTCTCAAATTTTTCTTAATTTTTCCCATTTTTTTCCCATTTTTTTTCCCAATTTTTTCCCAAATATTTCCTCAATTTCTTCCCATTTTTTCCTCAATTTTTTCCTCTTTTTCCCCTCTTTTTTCCCCAATTTTTCCCCATTTTTTCCTCAATTTTCCCCTAATTTTTCCCCATTTTTTTCCCATTTTTCCCTCATTTTTTTCCAGTTTTCCCAATTTTTTCCCATTTTTTGTCAAATTTTACTCAATTTTTTTCCCATTTTTTCCTCAATTTTTCCCAATTTTTTCCCATTTTTACCCCAATTTTTCCTCAATTTTTTCCAAATTTTTCCCATTTTTTCCTCAATTTTTTACAATTTTTATCCGATTTTTTCCCAATTTTTCCCCATTTTTTCCCCAATTTTTCCTCAATTTTTTCCCAATTTTTATCCTTTTTTTTCCCAATTTTTCCCCTTTTTTCCTCAAATTTCCCCCAATTTTTCCCATTTATTCCTCAATTTTTTCCCAATTTTTCCCTCAATTTTTTCTCTCATTTTTCCCATTTTTTCCCCAATTTTTTCCAAATTTTCCCCATTTTTTCCCCATTTTTTCTTCAATTTTTTCCAATTTTTTCCCAATTTTTATCTTTTTTTCCCCATTTTTTCCCATTTATTCCTCAATTTTTCCCCAATTTTTCCCCATTTTTTCCACATTATTTGTCAAATTTTTCCCAATTTTTTCCTCAATTTTTTTCCAAATTCTTCCCAATTTTTCCCCATTTATTCCTCAATTTTTTCCATTTTTTCCCCAATTTTTTCCCAATTTTTCCCATTTTTTGTCAAATTTTTCCCATTTTTTCCCTTTTTTTTCCCTCAATTTTTCCCTTTTTTTTCCCTCAATTTTTCCTATTTTTTTCCTCAATTTTTCCCAATTTTTTCCCATTTATTCCTCAATTTTTTCTCCATTTTTTCCTCAAATTTTTCCCAACTTTTTCCAAATTTTCCCCAATTTTCATCCCATTTTTTCCTCATTTTTTCCCTCAATTTCTTCCCAATTTTCCCCATTTTTTCCTACTTTTGCCCAATTTTTTTCCCATTTTTTCCTCAATTTTCCCCAACTTTTCCCAATTTTTTCCCTTTTTTTTTACTTTTTCTCAAAATTTTCCCCAATTTTTTCCCATTTTTTGTCAAATTTTTCCCAATTTTTTCCCAATTTTCTCCTCAATTTTTCCCCAATTTTCCCAATTTTTTCCTCAATTTTCCCATTTTCCCAAATTTTTCTTCAATTTTCCCCAATTTTCCCCAATTTTTTCCCCATTTTTTCCTTATTTTTTTCCAATTTTTTTCCAATTTTTTCCCATTTTTTTCCAATTTTTTCCCAATTTTTTCCCATTTTTTTCCAAATTTTATCCCAATTTTTTCCCATTTTTTCCCTCAAATTTTCCCAATTTTTTCCCAATTTTTTCCCATTTTTTTCCCCATTTTTTTCCCATTTCTCCCATAATCAACCCCCCAATTAACCATTAATCACTAATTAACCACCCACCCCTCAATAACCACAAAAACCTCCCAACCAAAATTCAGAATAAAATCATTTATTTCTCTCTTTACACAATATTTTTTATTCCAACATTTTTATTTTTTATTATTTCCAGGTATAAAAAAAAAAAAATTATTTTTTATTTTTATTTCTTTTTATTTATTTACAGAATTTATTTTTTATTTCTATTTTTTTCCCCCCTTATCCTTTAAAAAAAACCAAATTTTAAATTTTAAAATTTTCATTTCTTCCTTTAAAAAGAAGCAAAAATAAAAAGGGAAAACCAAAAATAAAATTCTTTCTTTGTATATTTTTATTTTTATTTTTATTTTTCATTTCTTTTTCCCGTTGGATTATTTACATCCCAAAAAAAAAGAAGAATAAAAAAAAGGATTTTTTAATTTCTCTTTTGATTTCTTAATTTTTTTTATGCAAAATGCATAAAATGTAAATAAATTCCTCAAGATTTCCCAAAATTTCCCAAAAAATCCAAAAAAAACCTCCCAAAAAAATCCCCAAAAATCAAAATAATCCCAAAAATTCCCCCAAAATTTCCCCAAAAAATCCAAAAAAACTCCAAAAAAAATCCCAAAAAATTCCCCAAAAACTCCAAAAAAAATTCCCCAAAAAATAATAATAAAAAAAATCCCAAAGAATTCCCCAAAATTCCCCAAAATTTCCCCAAAAAATCCAAAAAAAATCCCAAAAAATTCCCCAAAAAATTCCCAAAAACTAAAAAAAAATCCCAAAAAAAAATCCCCAAAAATTCCTCCCAAAAATAAAAAAAAAATTGAAAAAAATTCTCAAAATTTACCCCAAAAAAAGAAAAAAAATTCCCAAAAATTCCCCAAAGAATTCCCAAGAAATTCCCCCAAAATTTCCCAAAAAATACCAAAAAAAATTCCCCCCAAAAACCCAAAAAAATCAATAAAATCCCCAAAATTTCCCTAAAAAATCCCAAAAAATCCCAATTTCCCCAAAAATTCCCTAAAAAATCCCAAAAAATCCCAAAAAACCCAAAAAAAATCCCCAAATTTTCTCAAAAATCCCAAAAAATCCCCCAAAAATCAAAATAATCCCCAAAATTTCAAAAAAAATTTCCCAAAAAATTCCAAAAAATTCCTCAAAAAAAATCCCCAAAAAATTCCAAAAAATCCAAAAAAATTCCTCAAAAAAATCCAAAAAAATTCCTCAAAAAAATCCAAAAAAAATCCCAAAAAAATCCCAAAAATTCCCTAAAAAAATCCCAAAAAATCCCAAAAAAATCCCAAAAATTCCCCAAAAAATCACAAAAAAATCACAAAAAAATCCCAAAAATTCCCAAGAATTTCCCCAAAAAAAAAAAAAAAAAAAAATCCCAAAAAATTCCTCAAAAAATCCCAAAAAATTCCCCAAAAAAATCCTAAAAAATCCCCAAAAAAACACCCCAAAAAATCCCAAAAAATATCAATAAAATCCCCAAAATTTCCCTAAAAAAATCCCAAAAAATCCTAAATTTCCCAAAATTTCCCCGAAATCCCAAAATTTCCCCAAAGTTTCCAAAAAAACCCCAAAAAAACCAAAAAAAGCAAAAAAAAAATCCCCAAAATTTCCCCAAAAAATCCAAAATTTCCCAAAAAAATTCCCAAAAAATCCCAAAATCCCCCCAAAATTTTGATTTTTTTAAAATCTAATTTCTATTTTTTAATTCCTCAGAATTCAACTCCGAAGGAACGAAAATAAAATTCAAAAAAACCCCAAAAAGTGCCTCGAAAATTTGGAATTTTTTTCTTTTTTCCAGAAGTTTCCACCTTGGGATCCGAGTACCTGAAAAAGAAAATAAAAATAAATTAAAATTTAAAAATTTATTTTTTAATTTTTGAGAAAAATCCGATTTTTTGGAGGAAAAATTCGATTTTTTGGGGACAAAATATCTGATTTTTTGAGAAAAAAATCCCTTTTTTTTTGAAAAAAAACCAAAATTTTTTGGAGAAAAAAATCTGATTTTTTAGGGGCAAAAAAATCTGATTTTTTGAGGATAAAATCCCTTTTTTTTTAATAAAAACCCAGATTATTTTGCAGAAAAAAATCCGATTATTTGGGAGCAAAAAAACTGATTTTTTGAGGAAAAAAATCCTTTTTTTTTCAAAAAACCCAGAATTTTTTGTAGAAAAAATCCTATTTTTGAGGAAAAAAAAATCCCTTTTTCTTTGAAAAAAACCAAAATTTTTTGTAGAAAAAATTCTGATTTTTTAAGGGCAAAAAATCTGATTTTTTGTGAAAAAAATCCCTTTTTTTTGGAAAAAAACCCAAAATTTTTTGGAGAAAAAAATCCAATTTTTTAGGGGCAAAAAATCTGATTTTTTGTGGAAAAAATCCATTTTTTTTTGAAAAAAACCAATATTTTTTGTAGAAAAAAATCCGATTATTTTGGGGCAAAAAATCTGTTTTTTTGAGGAAAAAAATCCCTTTTTAAAAAAAAAAACCCAGATAATTTTGTAGAAAAAAATCCAATTATTTTGGGGAAAAAAAATCCCTTTTTCTTTGAAAAAAACCAAAATTTTTTGTAGAAAAAATTCTGATTTTTTAATGGCAAAAAAATCTGATTTTTGAGGAAAAAATCCCTTTTAAAAAAAAAAAAAAACCCAGATAATTTTGTAGGAAAAAATCCAATTATTTGGGGGCAAAAAATCTGATTTTTGAGGAAAAAAAATCCCTTTTTCTTTGAAAAAAAACCAAATTTTTTTGGAGAAAAAAATCCGATTATTTGGGAGCAAAAAATCTGATTTTTTGTGAAAAAAATCCCTTTTTTTTGGGAAAAAAAACCAAAATTTTTTGGAGAAAAAAATCCGATTTTTTAGGGGCAAAAAATCTGATTTTTTGTGGAAAAAATCCATTTTTTTTTGAAAAAAACCAAAATTTTTTGGAGAAAAAAATCCGATTATTTTGGGGCAAAAAATCTGTTTTTTTTGAGAAAAAAAATCCCTTTTTTTTGAAAAAAACCAATATTTTTTGTAGAAAAAAATCCGATTATTTTGGGGCAAAAAATCTGTTTTTTTGAGG